>VYZW01003015.1:0-133865 GCA_013401315.1 Balaeniceps rex | reverse complement strand
CCCACGGATGAGGACCTGCGGTGCCCGAGGCTTTCCCAAGGGGATCACTGTGGGGACAGTGACAAAACTGGGATGGCCGCAGCCGTGTCCCTGAGGAAAGGAGGCCGCTGTGGATTCTCTGGTGTCTAATATGGTGCGAGTCCTTCCCTCAGCAGGGCATCGGCCCCTCCCTCACCTTCCCCCGGACACTGACTTGCACAAAACCTGCAGAAACAAAATCTGCTTGAAATCACCCAAAGCGGTCAGAAGGTAGCGGCAAGGGGGGGCAATGCTGCACGGGCACAGGGGGAGCAGGGCCCGTTCCCACCCAGCCAGCACCCACTTACACCCCAAAAGGTCCTAATGGCCCCAGCAAGGACGTGCTGTCCCCAAAACAGAGCTGCTCACCCCACAGCCATCCAAAAATCCATGGCACAACCAGGATGCGGCCTCGGTGCCAGAGCCCCTTGCTATCCTTCCACGGTGCCTATGTGGAAAGTGAAGGGAGACCCTGCCTTTGGGCAAGCAGCTGCCACCCCAGGACAGCTTTTGGGCACCCAGGTCCCCTGAGTCCCTGCGAAAGGGCCCAAGTGTGCCAGGGGTGGCAGCGACCCGAGGCGGGAGCTGATGGCAGGGGCTGGGAGCGCGTGTTTAGTTGGCTGCAGAGTTGGGGATGCAGCGCGAGCATCTCTAAGCACAGAAAGCACTACTTTTGCCCCATTTTGCTTTCCAGATTTTAAGGAAACGAGGCTATCTGTCACTGGGAAGAGGACACTGAGCACCGGGCAGCAGCACCCGGCTGGATGGGGCGGTGTTTGGGGAGGTGCATGGGGGTGAGCTGGCACCAAGTGTCCCAATGCATGGGCACCTTAATGACCAAAAACCCACCAGTTTTCCCCTCACTGAAGCCACCAGCGGCCATTGCATCGCTCTGGTCGTCACTTGCCTTTTCAAGCAGGCCATGGGGCAGCTGCATCCCATCCCTGCCACCCTATCTCCCACGGGAGCCTGCAGCGTTTGCTCACCCTGCTTCCCAAAAAAGACATTTTTTTCTCCATACTGCACTGGGGCTCGTGCAGACCTTTTCCATTAAGCCCCAGCCTCTCCCTCCATCCTTCCCTGCTGCCGAGGGGTGGCAGGGAGGGGACAGTGGTCCTGTCCTGTCACGCGGGGCTGGGGCTCCACATCGGCCCCTCAGGTTTCAATGAAACCTGCAGCGGTTGCCTTGAACCAGGGGCCAATCTCAGTTGCAAATGTTCCCTTTGATTTGATATTATTATTATTATTATTATTATTATTATTAAGGCAACAGAGTGTGGCTGAAAATTAAGAGAGGAAAAAGAAATCGGTTGAGTGTCCCTTGTCTTGCCATGCTCCGGAGCCTGGCAAAGGGCCAGGGCTGGGGACAAGGGTCCCACCATCGAGGACACCCTATTGAGTCCCACTCTCTGCTGGAGCTGGGTCCAACCTTGGGGCCAGTTTGTGCAAAGCCAAGTCTGCAAAACGTGGCAGCGCCGCGCTGCAGAGCCGCCTGCTCCCCTCCTCGGCTCAGCTGCCTCCCCGTGGTCGCTGCTGCTGGGAAATGCTTTTCCTCTGACCGGTTTCAATCTTGTCACTCGGTTATTCCTTGTGCGACGAGACAGAAAACACCCCCCAGACCCTCTTCTCCATCCCATTTGTTTCCCTGCACACTCTCCTGCTCCCGCTCACTCGCTGCCTTTCAAGGTAATCACCACCGCCGCAATCGCTCTTCAGGAATATTTTTTTTTTTTCCTTTTCCCCAGGTGCTTAATCACCCTTATTACCCTTTTCTGATTAATTAATTCTAATTAATTTTGCACTATCATTTTTGAGAAGTAGTGACCAGGACGGCACATGTTGTTGCAGGTGATTTGCAAGGCAGGTCCTGCAGCGCCGGCACAGCCCTTCCCTCGTCGGCGTTTAACCCGGGTCCGGGCAGGCGCCTGCTGCCCCGTTTGCTGCCATTAATGGCAATTAATAGAGCAACGAAGCCCTCCGAGGCCCTGGGAAGAGCCCTGAGGTACTTTGCTGGGAACCACGCAGGATGCTCCCACCTCCTGCGCTCTGCCGAGGCAGCGGGGTTTGACCCCGGCCAAACCTGCCCATGTGTCCGCGTCTGCCCGGCTCCTTCAGCCGCCTGTGTCGTGCCATGGCCAAGGCTTGGGAAGTCGGAATAAATTAGGTCAGGGCTTCTCCCCACTCACCGAGAGCTGCCAAGGCGCTCGGAGGGGTGGCAGAGACCATGGGTCCCTTTGCGCCAGCCGTGCTCCGTCACCTCTCATCTTCCAGCACCGGTGCCAGCCCTTCGCCAGGTACCGGCAAAGACTTCACGCCTGCGTCACCCCGGGGCCTTCGGAGCCGAAACCTGACGTGGTTTGGGTGATCCTGCCCTTATAATAAATACACACGTCCTGGGGACAGAGGCCAGCGTCCCTTTGCTGTCTGTCCCGAAAGCAACCCCTGGTCCGTACCTCAGCTTCAGCACCCGGCAAGGAGCGGGGACGCGGGCTGGGAGGCTGCGGCCGCACTCATGCGCAGGAGGCTCGCCAGGGATTCCCGTGTCCCTGTCACCGGCCCCCGGTCACTGTCCCCAAACGGAGCTGGTTGGATGTTTCTGCTGGCCAGGCGGCCGCCCAGCGTGGCTTGGGGCTGGGACCGGCCATCCCATCTCACTCCCTCGGCTGCTGGCTCTTATCGGGATGCTGAAGCGTCACCACCGACACTGCTGAAACCCCCCAGCAGCCCAAAATACATAAAATGTATTTATTATATATAGTGTAATATATGCTATATACTATAAACTGTACGCTACATACTAGACAGTAGATAATAGATATAGAATGTGTGTGTATATATATAAAAAAATTATTTCTATACACTGCATGTAAAATATTGTGACTGTAACTGTGTATACGTGCGTATATACACACATATATAGTGTAAATGGACCATTTATGCCTATATGTGTATGCATACATATATGTATACAGCATACCATATATACCATACATATATACACATATATTTACACACCAGATAGATAGATAGAGGTATATGCATACAGATATATGCACATGGATATATGCATATATATATGCACACACACAAATATATATATATATATATAAAACTTTTTTTTATATATATGGATGGTGTACATGGTATGGTGGGGGGGAAGAAGGGGAGAGAGAGAGAGTATGTACGTGTGTGTAGCGCACAGGGAAGCTGCCCTGGCTGCGTGGCCAGTGTGGGGCAGCGGGGAGGAAGAGGAGGAAGAGGAGGGAGACGCGGAGGAAAGCGCATGGCAGGGAGAAAGAGGGAGAATGCAAACTGCTCCGAGTTACAAAAGCTCCCCTCTTTGATTAATTGTACTTTCTGTTTGATAAATGTTACTCATGAGTATAAAATATGCAAAGCACTTAGCAAGTTCACACTGTTTAAAGAACTCAACTAACTAAATTAAAATTCGATGATATGAACGGAGCGGCTGAAGAGCAGCGTGGCAGCGTGCTGTTCGGGGAGCCAGCCCGAGCAGGGAGCCTGCGCCACGGCCACTCATCCCGCCCGAGCATCCCTCCCCGGCAAACCGAACCAAGCCGGCCCCAGCGCGGCAGCGCCCAGCCCATGGGAAGGCGCCTTGGGCCCGGCTGCAGTGGGTGGTTTTGGTGAGGCCGTGGGCAAGGATTTCTCATGTGGCCCCACCGTGTCCCGGCTGGGTCCCCGCGGGGTGGCGAGGGGCTGCGAGGGGCCAGCCCAGAGCATCCTCACCCCTCGGCTCTGCGGCGCTGCCTGCCCGGGACCATGCTGTGCAGGCAGGGGTGACCCTGCTGCAGGGCTACCTGCCGGCTTGGATGGGGGCTGAATTATTTGCTCTAATTCCTAGCTGAGGGTGGCAGCAGCTGAGCACCCAGCTCCAGTGACCAGGGTGGCACCGGTAGGCACCCAAGCCCCCAGACCAGGGGTTTTCCAGCACTGCTGGGCCCTGCTGCAGCACCCCAGTATCCTACCCTGCACTCCCCCAGCTTGAACCACCATGTCTCCCATCACACCCTAGCAAGTGTGACACCTCCCTGCACCCTCGCAGCACTGTATCCTTTGAAGAAAACCAGCTCAGCCCTTTCTGGCTTTGCTGAAATGGCAGCCAAGCACCCTTGGGTGAAGGCGAGCCCCCCTGGCATGGGAAGGATGGGGGACCCAGCTCTCTCCATGGGGTGTCTGCAGTCCTGCCAGCTCCCACCTCTGCCCCAGCTCATGGGCTGGGGGATGCAGCGAGTACCCTGGGAAGGATGCGGCGTGTGCACTGGGAGGATGCAGCATGCACTGGGAGGATACAGCGTGGGCACTGGGAGGATACAGCGTGGGCACTGGGAGGATGCAGCGTGTGCACTGGGAGGATGCAGTGTGTGCACTGGGAGGATGCAGCATATGCACTGGGAGGATGCGGCATGCACTGGGAGGATGCGGCGTGCACTGTGAGGATGCAGTGTGCGCACTCAGCAGTTTCCCTGGCTCCCAGCACATGGCATGTTCCCAGTTCACACTGGACCCGCTGCTCGGCCTCATGCATTCCATCGCCTCCGTCCCAGGTGAGCAGGGCTTGGCTGGAGGCAGCTCTGAGCAGCAGCGTGTCAGGCAGGTAGCAGCTCCCTCCTGCCTGCATTTGAGAGGAGAAAGAAGGAAGAAAACCTGGCCTGGATCTGAGCGCCTGCCTCTCTGGGAAGATTTAAGAGCCCTGCTCGTGAGGGTTAAGCATGTCCCCAGAGCTGCCCCCCCCAAGTCCCTGGGCTTCCCATTGGGGACCCCAAGCCATCCTCACCCCATCTCACAGTGCAGGGGCCACAGCCCACTGGAAACCTCCAACTTACCAAACCGCCTGGCAGCCAGGATAAGCCCCCGGGTGCAGCCCCACTCCCTTCTTCTCCCACCCACCACCCTGTGCCCCCAGCACCCGACCCACGGGCAGGTCTCCAGCCCCATGTGCCCTGGGCAAGTGCTGCAGGCACTGGACCTTCACACCCTAATGACTCCACAGCCTAAACACTGATGGAGCTTCAAGTTTGTCCTGCCAACAAACCCAGCCAGCATGTTGGTGTCGATGGGCCAAAACTCGCTTTAGCTCGCTGCCCAGGGGTATTTCTTCACCTCCTCATTCTCCCGAGCCTCCTCCCAACCCTTCGGCCAAGCCGAGCTCTCAGGGCAAGCAGCCATGAGCAGGGGATGGGCAGGACAGAGGGAGCTGATTGGGGGGGGGCAAAAAGAATTTTGTTTTCCAATGTTAGTCTTCACTGGGCCAACAAATCCCTCTGCAAGGCATGACCCGCACCCGCTCAGCCCCGATGGGGAGAGACTAAAATGCCCCACGCTTTGCAAAACCTCCTGGGAGTTTTTGCCAGGGAGGGATGAGCCAGCGTGGCACGGCCAGGCGCTGCCGGGGACCCAGCCCCGAGCCCCCGGCATGGCCCCGAGCCCCCGGCACATCCCATTGCGGCACGGCTGATGCCAGGCTCAGCAGGAGCAAGCTGGCTGATCCTTGCAGTTTGAGCAATGACTGAGCCCCTGTGAACCCACCCGGCTGTAAATCCTGGCACAGGCAAGTCCCAAACATTCGTTTCAGGCGATGCAGTTTGTGTCATCTCAGCATTAGCATTTACACTCTTATTAATTAATACTTGTTAAACTGAGACTAAAAATAAAGCGCTCGGCTCCTCGGCTCAGCTAACGCCTCTTTGCCCTCGCCCGGCAGCGCGGCTGGGCTGTGGCAGGCTCAGCACCCAGCTGCTCCCTTCTCCACAGCCAGAAAGGGGGGAAAAAAAAAAAAAAGGGCTGTGTTGAAGCAGGAATCCTGTGAAAGCAAATTCACCCCTTTCTGCACAGCCTTGGGAGGCCAAAGCGACGGGCTCAGCTACTGCGAAGGGCGTGCGGCCGTGCGAGGCCCGGCCTCGCCTCCGCTCCGGCCTGGGACGAGCCGTGGGGTGACGGGGACGGCAGCGCACGCAGGATTTAACCTTTCTTTTCCGTTCCAGCTTCTGCACTTGTTTTTCTTTTGCTGCTTTTTTTTCCTTCCCGGGCTAGGCCGGCCCAGTTGCCCTTCCCATCGGAGCTGATGCCACCTCCCAGGCGGGACGCCCCGGCAGGGCCCTGTCCAGGAGGGCAATGGTTAAGCGCGGTGGGCGCAGGTGGGCTTTGTGCCTGCGCACAGGCGGGCACTGCCACCGCTGCCTTCAATTAAATCCCAAGGGGAGCAGTTGCTGCAAAAGTCCCTTTTCCCTCCGCGGGGCTGCTGCTCCCCATCAGCATCGCTTCGGCTGCAAAGCCGGTGGCTGCACATCGGTTGGTGCTGCTGCTGGGGGAGCTGCGGAGGAGAGAAGGGTCTGAAGCGGAGGTCAAGAAGGATTTTGGGGAACCCCAGGGTGAAACCCAGTCAGGTTTGAGCTCAGGCAACGGCGCTCCCCACCACACTCCAGCCAAGCGTTAAACCCATGAGGCTCCCTTCTTCCTTCCCTTCCCAATTGCCCGAGCTCTTGGGCCCCCTTCAGACCTCAGCCAAGCAAAGAAAGCAAAGTCTCAGCACAGGCTGCTTCCCATATAGATTGCATACATTGCACATGGGTCTGTAGCACACAGACCTATGGCGCACACAGAGCCAAGGCGCACGGCCGGCACGGTGCCGGCTGGATGAGCTCCCTGGTGCTATTGCTGGGGAAGGCAGCCTGGTCTGCAATATTTAATAACATTAATAATATTAAATAATAATAATATTTAATAATAATTTGCTTGTTATTAATGAAAACACAAAACCTGCGAATTTACGTGACGCTGGAAAAACCCCAGGTTACCAACCTGCGTGACTTAAAACGCCAAATCTTGCAAGACTTGGCCACGCTCTTGGCTTGGGTGCTCTTCCCGGAGCCCCTCAGCTTTCATTTTCTTGGAAAGCCCAAGCTCCAGTGGAGCAGAGCTGGCAGCCAGGATCTCACCCTCCTTTGCTGTGCCGGGGCAGCCCGGCATGGAGTCGGGGGGCAGAGGGGCTCTGCCAGCCCGGGCCGTGGGAGGGAGAAGCTGATGCCCTGGTCCCCTCTGAGCCAGGGTCGGGTACCGGAGCTGGCAGCGCTGGGGGTGCTTGGTGATGCAGCGTGGCTCTCACGCATTGGGAGTGAATGTTAATGGTGCCGAGCTTCTGGGAGAAATGATCAAATTCTCTGTGTAAAGCAGGGAGGAGAGGAAGGGGAGGGGGAGGAAGGGAAAATAACTCCACAGATTAATTCTGCTGATGAAAATTAAAATCGGGCATGGCCAAACCAACCCCCAGAACGAGCTGCTTCGGAGCCACAGCTCAGCCCCAGCTTGGCCGCAGCCACCCTCCAGGGTCGGATCTGCCCGAGCTTTGCTCCTGCTTGTCCCTCAAAAGCCTCCAGATGTGTTACGCCAGCAGCTCCCGGCACAGGTAAATGTGCTGCAGCCTATGGGGCAGGATCAGGCCCCGGGGCTGGGAAGGGATGGGCTAACCCGGCTGGGACCATCCTGGCTCGGAGAGGGTTTATCTTCGTCGCTGATACCTTCGTTTTACCTGGCTTTACCTGCCCAGAGGGCAAGTCGGTGCACACAGAATTGTGAGATTTTCTTTCAATGCCAAAGATTAAAAAAATGAAATGTTGAGGGCTTTTTATTTATTTTTTATTAACTTCCTGGGCTTTGAGCCTTTAAAGACTTATTCTTCTCCTCTGCGCTCTCCGGCGAGGACAGCTGTGAAGGTCCTCGTGGCCTGAAACGAAGGCAGAGACTCAGCAGCGATCACGGGACTCCAGGAGCTGCTGCTTTAAAAAGAAAACCAGCTTTAAAAAGAAAATAAGGTAAGAGTTTGGGAGTGGGCTGTGCCATGAGCCGCTGCAGGATCCGACCCTCCCGGCTGGCAGCTCCCTCCTGCTCTGCTCCTGTCGGAGCTGGAACACCTCCTGCAGAGCCTGGGAAGTCCCGTGGGAGGGACGTGGCTCCAGCATTCCCAGGGCGGCTCTGGGGGCACAAGGGGACTTTCCGTGACTCGGACCACCATGGGCACATTGGATGGCACCGAGGAGGGCGCAGGGCTCTGCGCCGGGGGACACGGCGAAGCCTCGAGGGTCCGTGCTGGCGTCAGGGCTGTAGCAATCCCAGGGGGGCACCCATGGGTGGGACCCCCCTGCATGCCCTGCTCTGCTGCACCCCACCTTCCCGCTCCCCTCTGCTGCGCCGCCAGCCATCCCTCTCCCTGGCTGTGATTTCATTTTGATCTCGGGCTGCTTTCCTCCCTCCCTCCATCCCTCCTCCCTCGCTCGCCGCTGCCAAGTCCGCAGGTTCCTGCTGTGACCTTGAGCTTGTTTCTGGAGCTGGTTGTGGGTTTCTTAAAGGAGCCGTGGGGGTTCCCACCACCCCCTGTCCTGCTCCCCCAAACCCCGGCCCAGCCACGCACTGGGACCCCCAGGGATGGGCGAACTGGGAGTGAAAGCAGGGGGCCCCCGAGGGCACAAAAATTAGGAGAGGGTGGAAGCGGCCAATTCTGCGGCCACGGAGCCACGGCTCAGCCACACTCACCACCAACTGCTGCATTTTCTCCAGGGCCAAACAGCCGCTGGAAGGGGGTTCCTGGCCACCAGACCCAGCGCTGTGCGAGGGGTGGAGTGGGCAAAGCCCCCGCTTGCCCGTGGTACCAGCGCTGGCGGCGGCATGGGGACGAGGAGCTGGGGACGGTGCTGGTGTCAGGAGGTTCCAGGGGTGCTTGGGCTAGTGGGGTGCACCCACCTCTCAGCACAAAGGTGGGTCAGTGGCCCTCGCTGGCAGTGCAGTGGCCCTCGAAGCCCCACAGCTTCCAGCAGTGGCAGGGAGAGCTTGAACGGGAAGGCGATGCCGGCTGCTCCCAACTCCTCTCCAAAGCCGAGCCAAGGGGCGGACAACAGCCCCCCACCATGGCGACCTGCAGGGTAAAGCCTGCAGGCAAGTCCCTGGTGTCCTTGCTGGAGCACACCTGTGTGTGTGTACGTGTGCATGCGCACAAGTGTGTGCATGCATGTGCAAACACAGCATGGCTCACTGGGAAGCTGTCGCTTGTACCCAGCAGTGGGTGTTGCACATAAACCCCAAATCCCACCAGCATCCCCATGGCCCGGGGCGAAGGTGAGCGGTGCCTGGAGCCTCAGCAGGGCAGAACCCCCCCAAAACTGCCCTCACCCAGATTCCTAAAGGCACCACAAACCCTCCCAGGAAAATCCTCTGGGTTAAACCCCTCGTGGGACGTGGCACGGCCTGGGGGGAACCAGCTCTTGGGCTGAGACTGAGAAGCCAAAAAGCATCTCAAAGTGGGAACAGCTCCGGTGTGGATGTGCACATGGAGACCCCGCTCCGGGGAGCAGAGCTGTCCCGGCGCCTGTGCCACGGGGGTTTTAAGCCACGGCTTAGCTGAGCTGGACAGGCCGAGGTTTCAGCCGCACTAAAAGTGCCATCAGCTGGAGAGGGCCCCAATCAATAAGTGCCTTCAAGGCAAGTAATAAAACTTTGAAATTATGCAGGCAGCGCTTGGCACTCCGCAGCAAAGGCAGTGTTTAATTCATGGGGATGCTCTTGGGGAACCAAGGAGGGGGGGTCTTAAATTAGGGAGAAATGACAAGGGGCCACACTGCTGCCCTCTGCACAGTGCTTGGACAGGCTTGGAAGATGCTGCGGTGACATACGCACTGCTGAGCCTTCCTCGCTGCAGTGCCCAAGCGCAGCACCTCATCCAAAACCCGCTGGAGGTACGGGAGAGACCCAAAGGTGCCCCAGTCTCCACCCTTGTCTGAGCATCTCTCGATCCCAGGGAGATGCTGAGCATGCAGCATCGCTCCCTGCTGCATTGTGGGTGCATGGATCATGGGACCCCCACATATCAGCCTGGGAACCCCAAAACCAAGCTGAGAACCAGCAACACCTTCTGGCCTGGACATGGAGCTCATGGTGGCTCATAACGGCATGGGAGGGAGCAGGAGGGGATGTTCTCAGCCCCATCTATTATAGACACATACGGGGGAAACTGAGGCACCGCGGGCTTACAGAAGCAGAAGGGCTAGAGGATAGTTACGGGAGAAACTCAGCAAGGCTCATGCCCTGGCGCAAACCATGCTCAGGGCATGAAAACTAGAGATTTCCCTCCGTATCACTATAAAAATAAGGACCACGGGCCACCAAATGTCACAGCCTGGTGGCCAGGGCACCCTTGGGAGCCCCTGATCCCGCCGAGGAGAGGAGAAACCGCTCCTCTGCTGCCTTCATCTGAGGTGCTGGGAGCGATGCTCTGTGCAAGGAGCCAGGTCCAGCCCGCAGGTGACAGGGACCGAAGCGCTCAGGGCTGTTGAGGCAGCGCAGGAGGCTCAGCCATTGCCCCCACCACCATGGGGATGGCTCGGGAAAGCCCGAGCCCGCGTCCCACCCGGCGTGGGGACACAGCCCTCTGGCTCAGCCAGCGCCACGCCGGGGGGAGGAGGAGGAGGAGGATGCAGCGGGAGGAGGCGGGAGAGAGGGAAGAAAAGGAGAAAAATGAGTTTTCCTGCTGCCCCAGCGGTGTGGCGATTGATCGGGTGCAGGCTGGTGTGGAGCGGTGCTGAGAGCCTCATTCCCCACCGCCGGCTCACAATTATTGGAAAAAAACCGGCACTGCTGCTGCAGTGAAATTAGTTATTGATCTCTTGTCTGGGTGACAAGCGCGGCGCTCGGCTGCGGGGCTGCTCTCCCCGCTGGCCGGCCCCGCAGCCTCCTCCGCTCGCCCCACCGGGGCTCAGCGTCCCCGGGGCTGTTCCATGGGTGGAGGTGACAAGGAGGCAGCTGGAGGTCTCGGTGCTCGCCCCAGCTCCAAAGCTGCTCCCCAGGGAGATTTTGCCCACCCTGTTGCATGCAACAAAGACGTCAGTGGGAGAAAAAGAGCTCTGCCCCATACAGGATGGGACCCCCGAGTGCTGACTGCCCCCCATTTTTGCCTTTTGCAAAGCTTTGCCCCCCACCCACAGCCGTCACCCACCCTGCCGGGGCTCCTGGCCCCCCGCTATTGGGGTCAGGGTGTCCTGGGGCCTTTTCCACCTCCTGATAACCTGGCCATCACGGAGGCAGATAAGGCAGCGGGAAATCAGGCAGCTGGAGAGCTTTTGTTGCCTGGAAAGGCTCTGCACATCCCTGGCCGCAGCTGGCCGGAGAGGCTGGACCAGCATCGGCTGCCCGGCCCCACGGGGACTGGGACACGAAGGGAGCTGTGAGGCTGGGGCAAGCAGTGTCCACCCATCCTAGGGATGCTTTCACAGTTTCAACAAAAAAAAGGGCATTTATTTTCTTGTTGTAATTCCTGGTGCGAGGCAGGAACAACAGGGGACATCTCAAAGGAGCCGGTTTTCCTCCAAACATGGTCACCAGAGAAGCGCTTCGCTCCGGGACAAAGCTGGGGTTTGGTTTCCAGCAGGATCGTTTTGAGTCTCATCTTTGTTTTGAGTTAATTTGGGCATTTCTTTTGCACAGAGCATGGCCGGTGGTTTGAGGCTGGCACTGGGGTCCCCTCAGTCACACCGGGGCTGTTTGACTGTTCAAAGGGGTTTTTTCCCCCCAACTTTTTGCCCCAGAAAGAAACTCCCTGAAGTGATCCCTCCCCGGGGTGTAACTGAAGTGGCTTTTGGGATGTAAATGAAAAGCCACCTGATGGGTTCCTGGGGCCAGTGGTCTCTGCAAAACGCACAAACTTTTCGCCTGGGCTTTTTCTGTGGGGTCCCTGCAATGGGGATGCGGCCGGTGCCCCTCTGCCTGCGGGGTCTCGTGGGTGCTGGGTGTAGATCAGCATCTGGGGGTGTCCCCGCTGGGGGACACGAGCTGGGGGCACTGCCCGTGTGCAGAGCCTGCAGGCTGTGCTGGTGGCAGGGTGCCAGGAGGGGACACGGTGGGGACAGGGTGGATCAGGACCTGTCCCATGAGTAGCTCCCAGAGATGGGCAAAATGTGGCAGTGGGGTGGCAGGCAAGGGGGACAGCGGCCAGAAGCCACCAAGGGCCACCAAGGTGGCTCATGGGATGTCCCCAAGCCCTGCAGCGAGGGGCACAGCCAGCTGTCGCCTCCTGCCTCCCTCTCAGCATCCCAGGCAGAGCAAGACCCTGTCAGCATGGGTGTCCCCGGGGAGGCTGGGGGGTCCTGGCCCCTTCCCCAGCCCTGGACAAAGGCCTGGGAACAAAAGCCTGTGGGATGGGGAGGCATCTCCCGGCCAGGGGTATTTGTTTAGCCCAGGGGGGAGGTGGAGGGGGGAGAGGAAACTGCATTTCAAAGTGTTTCACCCTTTGTGAACCCTTCAAAGCCCCCCCAGTGCCCCCCGCGTGGCTCCAGTTACAGCAGGGTCCCCGCATGTCCCCTGCGAGAGGGCACTGGGTCTCCTCAGCCAGCCCGGCCCCTTCCCCGCCGGTCTCCGGGAGGGAAAAAGAGAGATGGGGAAGGAAAAAAACAAGAGGAGGGAGCAGATTGATCGCTGCGGGAGCGTTTCCCAGCTCAGCCCCTCTCTGGGTGGGGAAGTTGAGGATGCCCCAGCTCCAGGGTCTGACTGCTGGGCTGAGAGTGAGCTTGGGAATTCAGGGGTTTCTCCCCATTTCTCTCCATTCTCACAACGACACCGTGGGGTTTTGGTGGTGGTGGTGGGGTTTATCCTGTGCCTGGACTCTTCCCAATCTGCCAGCAGCCGGAGCAGGGCTGCGGGCGCACAGGTCACCTCGGAGGCACCGTAGGAGGTTGGCTGAAGCCGGCCGGGCAAAGCCCGTCCCTCGCAGACCTGCCCAGGCTCCCCCACCAAGGTGCCACCAACACTGGGAGGGCTCTGGCCGCCTGCGGTCAACCCTGGGCTGCTTTTGCAGGTCCCCTTGTCACACCCATCACCCATAGCTGGGCACATCCCGGCACAGACAAACGCCCGGTGCCTCCAGCCCCGGCTGTGACAGCAGCCTGTGCCCCAAGGACCGCTACACACATGAGGTCTCCTGGGGCTGTTTCGGTGTTTTGCCACCCTAAAAGCACCCATTGCCCCCCCAGCCAGGCAGGGAGGTGCAGCAGAAACAGCCACTGGTGTCTTCTCACGAGAAGCAGTCTCCCAGTTTGCAACTGGGCACTCTCCCAGTGAGTGAGCCTCACCCCGTCACTGGCACAGGGCAGGCGCCGTGCGAGCCAGCCAGCGCAGCCCCAAACCCCGGCAAAGCTGGGATGTGGATCCTAACCACTCCTGACAGCCTCCAGAGCTCTGCACTCCACGGGCGCTGCGCAGAGATGAAGGGAGAGAAAGGTGCGGGCGATGGGGCTGACCCCATCCACCACCTCTCCTGCCTCCCCACTTCCCTCTGGCGCGCTGGCAGACGCTGAGCCCGCGCCGACGGCAGCGGCTGGGCAGATGGAACAACCAAATGATGGCTTTGCAGGGGGCCTGGGATTTGTTTGAGCCATCGCTGTCTCAGTGAGTGACTTCGAATAACGGATACACTTGAGAAAATCGCCATCTGCTCCCGGACAATTCGCAACCAGAGGAAAAGGTGAAATAAATTCAGCGACTGTATAATCTGCCCGGTCCTGGCTCTGACAGCAGGGTCAGGCTTTGTGCAGCATGCTGAAAGCGATTTGGGAATGACGGGACGGTTTGGGATGAGCAAAGAGTGGAAAGTGGGAAGAGGGTGGAAGAGGCGTCCCATCCCTGGGATGCTGCACCTGCAGCAGGGCTCTCCCGGCACCCCGGGTTTGGTGAGTTTGGCAGGAAGCTGAAATCTCACCAGATCCATTATTTTTTTTTCCATCTCTGAATTTCAAGTGCCTCCTGCTTCCAGCTAGGCTGGAAATACCACAAAAACAGATGCTACAATGCAGCACTTTAGTGCTTCGAAACCGTGAAGAAAGCAGACATGAAAAATAAATGCAGGGGTTTGCAGCGTTGGCCCCGCCGGCCGGGCTGGGGATGAGTCCTGAGGGTGGCTGGAAGAGCCCTCGCACCCACAGACCAGCCCTCAGCAGGCTCAGCAGCTCCAAAAATCAAAGCCCTCACCCTCAGCAAAGCAAATCCATCTCAGGAGGGGATAAAAGTGCCCCCTACATCTCTGCTCGGCCATGTCTGTGAGCCGAGACCCCCCCCACGACTTAGACGGCCAATTTTTGTGCACTTGCAATTAGGAGAAGGATAAATCCTGCCCCCAAAGTCACAGCACCATGCGGCAGTCCCTGGCTGGAGGGATCCCTGGTGCTTCTGAGGGGACTTTGCTGGGGGAGAAAAAGCCTCAGTGCTTGGTCTTGCAGGATCGGGAGGAGCTGGGGAGGAACCGAGCTGGACGTCAACATTTTCAGTGGCCTTTTGCAAGCCCAACGAGGATGCGGAGGTGCCCAACAAGGATGCAGAGGTGCCCAACAAGGATGCAGAGGTGCCCGACACCGGCGCTGCCCCGCACTCCTCCTGCACCAAAGGGAGCCCTTTGCACAGGTGAAGGCGATGATGGGGTTTCTTCACCCATCTGTTCCTCCTCGCTGGACTTTACCTGGGCATGAGGGTGTGTTTGGCACCTGGGGAACACCACCCAAGCTTGCAACACCAGCCATCGCCTTGGCCAACGCGGCCACCTCGTCCCACCCCAGCCCCTCCCCGCCAGGGATGTAGCCCCCAGCTCAGCCAGCCCGGCTCCCGCCCCGCCGGCCCCTCTCCCCGGGGAGAGCCTGGCAGGGCCAGCACACCCGAGATACGGCGCCGGGCCTCGGCGTGCTGCCGCGAGCTGCTGCGGCCCCGTGGAGATGAGCCAGGGCTAAACCCTCCCTGGGGGCAGCGGCCGCCGGCACGGATGCGCTGGTGTGCGTGGATAAAGCTGGCACAAGCGGAGGTGAGCCGCTCCGACGTGTTTGCTGCCCACAGGGGAGATAAAAGCTCCTGTTTGGTTTTTCAGTTTTCAGGTGGGCAAGGCGCTGCTGTCGTGGTCAAAGAGAGAGGACACTGCGACCCGGCGCTGGGGGCACAGCCATGACCACAGCGCCATGGGGAGCCCCCGGCTGGGTGACACTGCTGGGGGGACCCCATACAAGGTCCTGGGGAGGGCTGGGGGCTCAGCAGTGAGTCCCCACCACAGCCACACATGGGTCCCATCCGCCGGCACAGCATCCCCGAGCACGGCGTCGCCGGCCGGCAATGGGCAGGATGCTCCGGCACACGCTTCCCATGGCGTGGCTGCAGCGCTGGCGTTGCTCCCTGCTGCCGGTCCCCTCCTCGCAGGGGACGCCAGGACCCCAACTGGCCTCACGGCAAGCGGCACGGGCAGCTCTCACGCTGCACAGCGAAAGAAAGCCAGTGCCTGGGGAGGAGGAGGAGGCGGCTGGGGAGGCAGGCAGGTGGGATGGCAGGGCAGACTGCGTAGCCGAGCCGAAGCGAGCGGGAGCGGGAAGGCGAAGCTGAGCGAGCGAGGGAGAGGGAGCTGAAATCTGTTGCCCAGGATGTGTGCTTCGCTGTCAGCCGGCTCTGATTAACGGGCTGCCTTCCAGCTCCGCGCCGGCTGCGTTCCTGGCAGGAGCGGAGCCCCCCGGCTTCCTGCCGTAGGAGTGGCTCGCTGAAAGGTTACATTTGCACAATGTGCCGCTGGAAAAGCGGTGCCAGAGGTTGCAGGCGGGGGAGCTGGGCGAGCGGGCGAGCAGGCAGCTCCGCTCTGCTCTGCTCTGCCTGTGTAATGGAAAAAACCCTCTGGGGTACGTGCAGGAAAATATCAAGTTACTGTCCCCCAGCACAGCGGAGCTGGGCCCGGCCGGCCACGGATGGGGGGAATGAGAGCGAGGGATGGGGCGATGGCGGTGCACACCCCCAGACCCTCAGCACTGCTCTGGATCAGCCCCAAAGCGGGGAAAAATAGGGCTCTGCCCATGCACCCCCATCACCATGGGCTGCAGGACAGCGAACCCCTCTTTCGCGATGCCAGGCTCCCCGCTGAGGTTTTGCACTTGCTGTAATCAGGATCCTGCGTCTCTGCCACTTGGTGGGGAAAACTGAGGTTGTTGCGGGGAAATTTCCAAATCTGGCAAGGAAGAATTTCCTTCGATGGAGCTTCAGTCCACACCACTGTGATTTATGGGGCTTGGCACAGCCACGACTACATCCACACACACACACGTCTCATCCCTAGTTTTCCCAGCCCTGCTACCCCATAACTTTTGGTCTGGGAATATTATTTTGGTGTCTGGCAAGTCCAGCTCCGTGTGTGATCGCTGACCCCGCCACAGCTGCTCTCTGCCCCACAGCATCCCCTAAAAACCTCTGCTCACCTCCTCCCTCGTCCCTCTTGCACCAAAGCAGTCTCCTGAGCGGCTCGACACCCTCCAGGGCGAAGCCCTTCGTCCCTCCCTGCACAAGACCCTTCCTTTCACCTTCTCTTTTTTTAATTGCATCTTAACCTGGTCACCTTTTTGCCCCCCAGCCGCGGAGGAGGGGGTCAGGGCAGCAGGGGCAGCACCCACCCTCACCCCAGGGTGCTGCAGCCAGCTCGCCCTGCCTTGCAGGAGCCGACATTTTCCTTTTTGTCTCCCTCGTTTCCTTGGTTTCAAGGTTTTTCTTCCTCATTGAGCCCCTAAGTAAAAAAAAATTAGGGAGGATTCCCAGATTGGGGGTGCTCGGAGGGGGACCGCAGCTGCCCCTGCAGGCTCTCCCTCCCCGGGCACGGGACCCAACGGTCTTGCCCTGGTTCCTTGGGTTTGCCCCAAAGCTTTTAAATCTTGCCCTCCCCCTGTGCCGGAGCCTGCCAGACTCCAAACCCCACCAGGTCCTCCTGCTCAGCATCGCCCAGCCCCGGTCCCCACTGTGCTGGGGTGTGAGTCCTCCCCCTCCGCTGTCCCCGGCTTCCCTCCGTGTCTGTTTTCGTTAGGATTTGGAGATAAGCTTCCAAAGAAAGGCAGTGTTTTTAACCACTTGGCCTTATCGGCCAGCATCCAATGGCACTCGCCATCCACCCAGCAGGGCTTGGAAGATGCTCCCAGGGAAAAGGGGACCCCAAATATCCAGACCTCTCCTTCTCTAAGGTGCAAACCAGTCCCACAACCTGCGGCGTGGCTCTGGAGCGCACCGGTGGCTTTGGGACACTGTTTCTACCGTTAATGGCTCCTGCCTGGGGTCAGCAGTGTTAATGCAACCACATGCATGAATACAACCCAAGGACCAGCTCGGCAAACCTGGATTTTGTTCCTGATTCTGCCGCTGGCCTGGGGATGACCTTCGGCAAGTCGCTTCCCTTCCCCGTGCCTGTGCTTCTGCTCGCTCTCCCACTATCAGCCCTTTCTAAGCCCAGCGATGCTCTGCCCAGCGAGATACCCCCCCAACCCGAGGAGGATCTATCCGACTTCACATCACCCCCCCACAAAAGGTGTGCAAACGGCAGCAGCTCTGAGCATCGGTGGGTCCTACGTCCTCCGAGCGCTTGCCAGAGCCCCCCGCCGCCGAGCCCCCTCCCCGCCAGGCCGTCCCGTGGCTCGTTTTTATGGCATGTGTGCAAAGCCCTGAATATACGAACCAGCTGCTGGCAGCTTCCAGCCCCAAAGCTGCTCCGGGGAAAGTCGGCTCCTCGCATGAGCCTCGCCACGGGGGTGTCCCCTGGGCCAGGGCTGGAGATAGTCTTGCTCTCTTCCTCTAAGTCTTCGGGACCATGGTGGGGGGGAGAAGTCCTTCGAGGAGAAGGATGGGGGGGAACACCAATGATGGCAGCAGACTTGCCCCCAAAACATCCAGCTGCTTGGAGGAAGCAAACCAACCCAAACACCCCAGGCAAGCGCTACTACTGTCACCCAAAGAGCCCTCACCCGGCCGAGGGTCCCCGTTAGGATTCAGCCCCATTGGAGACCCATTACTGGAGGTGGAGGAGCACTTCTAACTGGATGGCACAGAGAGGAACACAAATAGCAGCCATTTCTACCCCTCCCTGGCAGGATCTTGGTGCACGGGAGGCAGACGCTGCCCCGGGATGCGGGCAGGGAAGGCAGGAGGTGATGCATCAGACCCTGGGCGCTGCGTCCCGCTCACATCGCAGCCCCTCTGAGCTCCCTCCCTGCACCCAGCGGAAGGCACTGGGGGGCTGGCTGGGAGGGTGGCGTGGGGGGCACGCACCCCTCCCCATCCCGGGGGAGGAGGAAGGTGGTGCAGCCTGGCAGCACCCACCTCCGCAGCAAATCCAGCCCCAGGAGTGTTGCAGGAACGTGGGACTGGGGATGGCAGGGGCAAACGTGTCCCGTGCTAAGTGCCTCCAGTGCAGAGCAGATGTTTAGGAGAGCCTGGCTCCCAGAAACCTCCGCTGCAAGCCCCGTTGCCAGAGCACGCAAAGAATCCCAACGCCAAAGCACGGCCAAGACACCCAGCTCTTCGGGGAATCAGATCTGGCCACAGCGCTCAGCATCCACAGATGCGGGCAGCACGGTGGCTTTTGGGGACAAGTGTGTCACACCGGGAGCTGCTGGGTCCTCTGGCCTCTGTCCTGTACTCGCTGCCTTCCTTGAGACAGAGCCTGGCTCGAGGATGAGGTTGTTTCCTGCCCTTTTCCCAAACAAAGTCCCCAACCATGCTGAAAAACCTCAAGTCCACCAAGCCCTCACTTGTGGACAGCAGAGAACTGGCTGATTGCATGGGGTTGGCTTTCTTCCTCCTTTCCAGCTGTTAAATTGCATTATAGACAGTTAAAAATACATTGCATACTTTCCTAATGTGACTTTTCCGTGGTAAGCAAGTAGCACGGCTGCCACTGAGATGCTGGAGGTCGCGGGGAGAGCTACTCACTTGTGCCCACGGATGGCCAAGCGAGCGGCTCTGCCGGCTTGCAAACGCCTGGCCCCAAATTTGGGTCCCACAGAGGGGAATGGCGTGGCCCCAGGGCAGTTTTGGCCTCGGCAGACTGACCCAATGGGCTCACTGCCTCTTGCCTCAGTTTCCCCACTTGTAAAAGCATTTATAGTTTGTCCTCTGTGATGAGACCTCACATTAACCAAAACTTGGCATTCTTTGTTGGGCTTTACAGAAAAAGGGTCTTTCACACAGGGATCAGAGGTTAATAGAAGTCCAGGGTTGAGCTAGAGATGATCTGTTAATAGCATTATAGCAGAAGAGCCTAATTCCTGAGCGTGATTAGAAGCGGCCGCATGGCATCCCATCAAAATGCTGGCGGGACGTGGCCCGGCCGGAGCCCACAGAAGGCACGGGGCAATGGCTGGGCGGCTGAGCTCAGCCCGAGGCGGCGGCGTTGCTACGAGCCACGTGTGAGCTCGGATGAATCTCCCCTTGCAGCGGCACGGCGAGCTCCGATGAGGTCTGGGGTGGGTGGGTGGGTGGCTGGAAAAAACACCTCCTTTTGGTTTGCTACAGTGCTGGAAGGAGCAACCCACGTCCCCAAGGATGGGCTCCCTCGTGTCCAGGAGACGTCCATGGTGTGGGGAAGGCAAGGGGAGAGCAGAGGCCATCTCCGTGGGAGGTGGGAGAGGCTGCAGAGCAAACTGCCCTCCTCCTGCCCACGGCACCAGGGTGAGCGTGGCCGGGACAGCCCCAGCTCAACCTCCCATCTTGTGCTGAGTTTGCCGGAGGGGACAACCCACGATGAGCCCTGGGATTCCGGTGGCTCCCCTCAGGTCCCGGTGAGGAGAAGGAGGGTGCACCAGTCCCCTTCACCCCAAACAGGCTGCATCCCACCCAGACCAACCCTGACAGACACCTCCTCAACCTCCCACAGGACTGGTGCCACGGCCCCAGCGTGGGCTGGGGCAGCAGAGAGGAGCCCAGCGCCCCAAAGCAGCCGGGCACCCCGGACCCCCGGCGAGGGGCTGGGATGGGAAGGAGAGCCTGTGAGAGGGCGACGAAGGAGTTAAATCCCCAGCACTGCCAGCCCCCCCTCCTGCTTCTCTGCTAACTTTGGGAGGAAGGGAATAGCATAAAGGTAAGAGTGGAGGAAGGAGAGAGGAGACAGATGAGAGAAGGAACGAGCAAGCGAGCGAGGGAGAGGGGGAGCGGGAGAGAAGAACAGACGGCAGAGAGGGAGAGCGTGGGGGGGAAGATGCTGACGCTTCTCCTCCATCTCGGCAAGAGGCAGATAGAGGGGAGCAAGGGAAAAAAAAAAAAAAAAAAAAAGAAGGCAAAGACCAAGGGAACATGGGAGAGGGAGAAGGAAGGAGCCGGAGCGAGGGAGCATGTGTGAAAGTCGCAGTGAGAGAAGGGGCCTCTTTGATTCCCCGTGCCTCATACCAGACAGTGTCTAGACTGCAGCAATTATTGTCAGCTCAGAACACCCAGGCATTGCCATTTCAGCTGAAAGGGAGCTTAAC
The DNA here is from genome assembly GCA_013401315.1 of Balaeniceps rex. Lineage (NCBI taxonomy): Eukaryota > Metazoa > Chordata > Aves > Pelecaniformes > Balaenicipitidae > Balaeniceps > Balaeniceps rex. The sequence goes on along the minus strand of VYZW01003015.1, from coordinate 113,556 downwards.
AAAGAGCGAGGAAGAAAAAAAAAATACCCTGCCAGCAGAGAGCTGCTCTCCCTCCAGCACAAGGGGCTCTTCGGAGGGCCCTCCATCACCCCGAGCCCCCGGCGAGCCCCAGGTGCCCTCGCAGCGGGGGGAGCAAAGAGTTTGCTGCGGAGCGAGGCGGCCGCGGGGTGCGAGCGGTTCCCGGCCCGGCCCTGGCGTCCTTGCGTGGTTTTGGGGTGCAGCCGCCAGGCTCAGCTCTCCCTGCAAGCCCAGGTTATGGGGTTCAGGGCAAGGGGTGCAGGGCTGGGGGGAAAGGGGCCCCTGGGGAGCTCAGAGGTGGCCCAGCAGAGGGGCGGCTTCCCCAGCGGGCAGCACTTGGCTGTAAGGACCCATGGAGCTGCTCCCCGGGCCAACGGTGGACAGTCAGATGGACACTTGAGCCTCACCACGGAGCCCGGGGAATGCACACACCTCCTCTGAGCAGCAGGGATGTGAACCATAAAACTGGGCGCCTTCCCCCTGCCTGGGGACCCCGATGCATGCTGCTCTGGCAGCTCTTTACCTGCCTTGGGTTTAAGGAAATGCTGGGAGGTCACTTGTGCAAAATCACGGGAATAAAAATCATCCCTCCTCTCCTCCATCCCGTCTCCCCACTGCCATCGGAGGAGTTACCCTTTCCGCTCTCGGGCCCTTTGCCCTCTGAGGGGCTTTTGTGCCTGGGGAGGTCTGGGATGTGGTCGAGCCTCCCGGGAGGGAATTAACGCCCAGAACTGGCCGAGAGTCAGGAATTTCTGCCGTCCGCTGGAAACACCCACCCTGTGCCCACCCCGGCTCTCTGGTGAGAGCCAGCTCCAAATACCTTGGAGGCTAAGAGGTCAGGAGGAGAGCTTGTGTGCCCTGTCTCCACCATGCCCATGGTTTTGGGGGTGGCGATGATACCACCCTGCTGTCCGTGGGGCTGCCCAGCAGATGAGCCCCTTTGGGAACATCCCCGGCTCCAGGGTTGCATCACCCATCTTCAAAATTTGGGTGTGAAGAGCAGCATGGCCAAAGGACCTTCTCTTCTGCTGGATGGCACCGGGGACCGTCACCGCAGAGACCCACGGCCAGTCTGCTGGGAAAGGCGGCCGATCCCTCCAGATGCCGGAGCGCAGCTCGGGTTTAATTAGCACTTTTAATACTTGGAAAGGAGGCGCAAGGGAATACCCAGCACGTTGGACATGTTTTCCTCACTAGTGATCTGGCCTGGCAACAGGGAAGCTCCCCAGCTCCAGCTTGCTCAGCTGGGATGGGGTGACATTGCCCTGGGGGTCTCAAACATGGCCAATACCCTTGGCGAGCCCCACTTGGACCCCTCAGAGCAGGGGCTCCTCTGTCGAAAGGGGTTTTTGTAGAAAACCCAAACAGTTGGCATGCTCTGCCAGCGTGGGATGCAGTTTGAGAGGTGCCTGACCCAACACTAGCTCAGCTGAGCTGTTTGTCCTTGTCCTCTCTCTGCCTTTGGGGAGCAAGATCCATTTTCTGGCCAGGTCTGGTCATGTCTGCTAAATCAAGGACTTCTTCTCCCTTGGGTATATGGCACTAATGTTGCTGCATGGATAAAATCAGTCCCACTCAGGATCTAGCCGATGTGGCAGACCAAAGGAGATGATAGCAGAAGTCCCACAAAGGACCAGGATGGCAAAATCTGCCCAGGGAGGGACTTGCCCCCTCATTTTACCTTGGCTGTCCATGGCGTGTCTACGGAGATGATGCCGTTTCCCAGCGCAGGGTTCCCTGGGTGAGGGTCGCAGGAGGAAAGCGCCGGCTTTGCCCATTGCTCACGTCTCCCATCACCATCTCGTTGCAGCGGTGCTGTCAGCTCCCAGTGCAGAGGTGCCGAGCTCCCTCGTGCCACCGCAGCCGGCATCGCTTCTGCATCTCAGGGATGGGGTCTCCAGCTCCCAGTTGCTCCAGCAACGCCTGGCACCCAGGGCTTGTAATGCTTCTGCCATGGAGGACACTGTGTTTCCAACAAGTGTGGGTGCTGCAGTGAAATAAATACCTGATGTGAACAGTGGTAGGTCTTCATCTTGTGAGCTTGGGCCAGAAAGTGCTTGACCTTCACAGGGAACTTTTGGCCAGCCTGCCCTGACCCAGGGCTGGACCGCAAGGAGCCCAGACCTGCGACGTGACTTGTGGGCTTGAGGAAGCAGCTCCCCAAAGATCTGCCAGCTGCAGGGCTTCGAAACTACCGCCCCAGGGCTTTGTACCACAGACCAAACACACCCACACAATGCAGCAGGAACGCCACGGAGGCCTCTCTGCAGTCTCTGATGCCAGACTCCCACTGAAGCATGGTGAGGCAACGCAAGAAGGAAGACCTTGCCTTCTCCTCCATGATACCTCCAGTGTTCCTCCCTCAGGCAGCCTGGCCTGCCTTCCAGAGCAATTTGGGCAGCCCCAGCTCCCCACAGCACTCCTGCGAGACCCAGCCCTGCGGAGATGCGGGGTCCCACCAGCAGCCCCCAAAGCCGCCAGCATGTGCCCACCATGAGGCCCCCCCCAAGCCCCCTGCTTCCCCCCAGATCTCTGAAACAGCCACAGCCCCAAGCAGCGGGGGAGAGGAGGGGGAGAGGAGGGATCCGGGAAGCCACAACTGCCGGTGAACGTGCCCGAGCGGGTGGGTGGGAGGGAGGGAAACCGGCCGCATCCTGCTCCCCTGGCACGCAGCCCGGGGGGCACCGACATGCGCCGGGAGAGGCCGGAGGTGGCGAAGGCGTGGGGCAGCCTGGGCTCTGCGGCCATGGTGGGGGCACCGCTGGCACCGCTCTGCGTCCTGTCGCTGCCACCGCACCAGCGCCAGGGCCGTGCGGGGAGGCACACGGGGCAGCATCCCTGCGCCATGCCACGACCCTCGCCCGCCTTTGCTGCCTTCTGCAAAGCTGTCGGCAAATGCCAACTGCCTGTTTTCCAGTTCCTCCAGATTTACCCCCTCCTCCTTTTTTTTTTTTTCTTTTTTTGCCCCCTCCCTTCCTTCCTTTCTTCTTCCTGGGTTAAAAATAATCAAGTTTCTGGGAAGCAGCAACTCCTGCTGCGCCTGCCTCCCCGCACTCGCGCCCCGGAGAATAGCTCAGCTCGGCTCTCCGCTCCGGCCCCTCCTCGCTGCTCTCTCCTTCCTCCTCCCCACCCCCTACAGGGATCTGACTAATATGCTTGGGCTCTGCTTGCCAGCTCAGCTGGAAAGGAATTTAACCATTGCCTGGCCTGGAGGGAAGGAGCGGAGAGCCCGGACCTCCCCCGGAGAGGAGCGACCCTTGCTCCATCACCCGGGAGCCCTGGGCTGGGTCCCTGCCTGGCCACGCTCCCCTGGGTGCTGGCCACAGGGCGATGGAGGGGGAGGGATGCACGGTGCCAGCACCCCATGGCGAGCAGTGGTCCCAGCCCTGAGCCCCACGTGGGTGCAATAACCCCCGTGGAATCCTTCAGGGGTGTCCTGCCTTCCCGTAGGCGAGGCAAGGCGAAACGCAGCATCCCAGGTGCCATGGTCCCCGTGGGTCGGCTCGTGGGAGCTCCTCATCCAGCATGGATGCTCCCTGGGCACCCGCACCCCAAGCCTGCAACTCGCCACAGGCCTCAGCGCCGGGCAAAGGTGGGAGCTGGGGTCCCATGCAATGCTGCTCGGGGGTCGCAGTGGGACCGGCAGCTCCAGCCCCATGGCCCTGAAGGTCTGCGGGGGGAGAGCCCCGGGTGTGGGGAGCCACGGCTCAGCCCTGCTGCAGTGCAGCTCTGGCAGGAGCCGGCAGCCCTCCGCCGGGTGCCGGGACTCAGCCTCTCCTTCAACACAGTGGGTAGGAAGCGGCGAGCAAAGGCAATGTCACGCCTGGGTAAAAACCAGGAGAGGAGAAAGCTCCCCCGAGGCTAAACCCCGGTGCTAAAAAAAACGGTGTTTGTGTGGACCCCCTCTGCTCTCCCCCTTGTCTGCCAGGCTCAGAGCACAAGCAGATTTAGCAGCGCAGAAGGAGTGGGAGCCGTGTCTCTGCTTTACAGCAGTCCAAGCAAAGCACAAAGCCTTGACCAAGGTTATCCCAGAAAGACTGTGGCAGAGGTAAGAGCTGACCCCCCTCCTCCAAGGCTCCAGCTCGCTGGTGTATTGCAGCATCTCTCTGCTCCACCGAAAACTCCCCTTGAAATCTTCTGGCCATTGCAGAAGGACTTCAAGGCCAGAAATCCAAAGCCCAGCACCCCAGGGCTGAGCGGAGCCAAGAGGCACCGGCTCGGCCGCCGCTAACCCCCCGCACTGGCTGGCTCAGCCTGGCTGCTCCAGTGCCAGGGCACAAACCATCCCAGAGGAGAACGCTACCTTTCCTGGAGCCCACTGCTGGGCCAGCTGTAAGCATGGACCCCCCCGGAGCTGGGGCTGGAGAGGAGGAAAGGGCACCGGGCACAAAGCAGGGACCCTGACAGCGCAGGAAAGCTGCAGCCAGAGGATGACCCTTTAGCCACTGGGATGCTCCGTACAGCGGGGTCCGGCATACGCGAGGGGAGGGGGGTTGCGCCGGCAAGAAGGAATCTGAAAGAGGAAGATGTCTCCTCTCCAAATCCTGCCTTAAATGGCAGTTCTGCTGTAAAACAGGGGAGGTTGGAGCTCAGTGTTTGTTTTTTCTGCAGGACCTGAGTGCAGCTCAGCCTGGGACTGCAGAGTCAGGCTGGGCTCCTCACTGACACAGCCCCGCAGCAGCAGCGCTTTCTGCAGCCCCAGCTCGGCTCTCGCAAACATCCCTGCAGAGCCATTGCTCGGTGCAGGGGCTCAGGGCACGAGAGAGGAGGGGAATAAGCGTCCAGCGCGCTCCCACCTCGGCTTTCTGCCCCGGCTGCCGGGGCTCGAGGCAGCAGGATGGATGCGTGGGGGACTTGCGAGCCCTCGCCGTGCACCAGGAGATGCACAGCCAGAGCCCCTGTGGCCCCGCACAGCCCACGGTCGGGGATGAAGCAAGTGATGGCAGGACACAGGCAGGAGCTGGAGCAGGGCCAGGCTCTGACCATTCCTAGGCGAGCAAGGACACTCCCGTTTGCTCCCCCATCCTAAATTCCCCTTTTGCTCCCCCATCCTAAATTCCCTGGTGCCTTGGGAGCTCCCCCCGGCCCTGCCTGCCCCGTGGGCCCCGCAGCAACTTCAGCAGCCAGGAAACGCTGGCAGGAGTGGAAGGGATTGAGAAACTGCAGGCAGCAGGATAAGACACGAGCCAGCACAAGCAGGATGTGACTCGGGGGTGACGGGGACTGCCGGAGGGGTGTCACCAGGAAGCGGTACCTGGGGCCCATCCTGTACCCTCCCTCCTGCGCTCCGCTCGGCCGAGCCCCAGCCCAGCCTTGGCTCCCCACACAAGTCACCAGGTCCCGTTTGTGTTTCGCCACCTAAATTCTCTGTTAACAGCACAGTGATGCCTTCTCCCTCCATCCACCATAGGGTTTTGCACTCTCACCCTTCCCGGGGCTGTCCCCCAGGGTTGTCCCCTCAACCCGGAGCTGTCCCCACCACCCAGGGCTGTCCCGGCCACCGCAGCGCCCCAGCCCCATCACCCCATCTGCATGGCAAACCTGATATTTCCCAAGGTTTCTTCAGCACAGACTTGATGGCAGCGGTGGGAGGTTTGGGGCGAAGCGGGGCTCCGACACTGGCTAGACCTTGTCCTTATCCTGCCTCAAACCAGCTGTTGTAGCACTGCAGGAAAGCAGAAAGGAGAGAATGGAGGAGAAAAAAACCAGGAGAAATTATTTTTTTCCCCACTAAACACCCAAAGCAGCTTTGCTTTGTTTTTCCCCCAGCTGAGGCCGGCTGGTCCCAAGGCGGCCACCTTCCATGGGTCCTGTCTTCACTGCAGCTCCCGTCTCCTTGTCCCTCACCTGCCTGTCCCCTCTGGGTGCCGTGGTCCCTGGTGAGGACTCCAGCACATCCTCACCTTTCATAGCTCCAGCATGGCCAAGGGAAGCCAACTCAACAGCCACTCCTGCAAAATTACCTGTTTGGGAGGAGAGATCCAACCCCAGGCACAAGCCACGGTATCCAGTCTATTAAAAGGCAAGAAGGGACGAGCAAAGAAACCCCTGGCCAACCCAAAATGCATTAAAACCATTAAAACCCAAAGACCTCAATGGGCAAGACTGGACACAGACCCACTGGCTTTGTGGCAGTTCACCCCAAATCAGCCCCGGCTTCGGCTCACCCTGGTATGAGTGCGGAGGAGTTGGCATTGCACGGGTCCCTCGAGCAAGGGGACCCATTTTACTCCCTCCAGCGAGGGGTCAAGGTCCAACCAAGGTCCTGGCGGTTCCCGGGGCCACCCCGTGCTGCTGTAGGGCATGGGGCAGCTTTGCAGAAGGCGTATGTCCCTGGGGAGGGGGTGGGAGGTGTCACCCCCCTCTCCTTTGCAGGGGAATGGCTCACACAAGTGTCACAAAAAGCCAGTGCTCAGCAAAGGGCTTTAGCTGGGTTAGTGCCCTTCCACCCCAGTTGTTCAGCTCAATTTCCAACCCCTGCCTGCACGTGGGCTCGCCAGCCATCCCTCCACACGGGGAATTATATGAGGAAAAACAGAGCAACAAGGAGCTGGATCCAGCAGTTGAATCTGGTAAAGCCCAAAGCTGGGTCAGCTGCTTCCTTGCTGTGGGGCAGGACAACAGGGAGCCATCAGCCTGCCGTGGGGCAGAGCTCAGGACACCCAACCTGCTGCACCCCCTGGTAGATAAGGGCATCCCACATCCTTACAGGAAGATGCATGATGGAAAACACCCCGTTACGCAAACAGCTCCGACCCTGGCCCACCAGGCAACAAAATCTCAAGGGCTCCAAGGCGCTGCAGCTCTGCTTTTCCATCTCTCCACACAGGCAGGTCAGCAAAGCACAAGGGCACGATCCCAGGGGAGAGAAAGCTCCAAAGCTTGGGAGGGAGAAGTGGGAGTGCAGGCGTGCAGTTTAGCCTGAAGGCCAGGAGATCCTCCTCGGACATATCTCTGGACCCAGGAGGGTGCAGGAGCAAACAACCACATCACGGCAACTCCCTGAAACATCACAGTAGCTCTCTGGGCAATACAGCATCGCCAAGGTGGGGCAAAACCTTTATCCTCCATCCGTGATCCAGGAGTGCCTCCATTGCCCAGAAAACACGGGGTGTCTTTCCATGGCCAGCTCCAACCCTGGCACGAAGGCACCAGCTGTGGGGCTGCAAGGGGACTCGTGCTGGGCTTCACTCACTTGGTCTCTCTCATCTTTCTAAGAGCTAAGGGGGATTTTGTTTGCTTGGTTTTAGAGGAATAATAGATTTACCAAAAATTGGAAGATTCAAAAAGGCTGAATCATCCTGAAATTCAGGGTGAAGTTGAAAAATTGTTTGGAATGAAAAAAAAGAAATAAAGAAATATGTGTGTTGGGCAGGGGAGAAGGCTTCGAAGATGTCAAACCATCTTCTTCAATCACTCACATGATGAATTGTTGTATTTGGGCATTTTCTAAAAGAATCTTTTTGACTTTTTCATTCCAACAAATCTATTTTGTTCAGTTCAAAAAATGATCTCAATGTAAAAGAAGAGATCTAGTTAAAACTAGGCAACCCCCCAACATAAAAACCAAAAGCCTTTCAGGCCAAACCAAATATTCTGGCTTTACCTAATACAACTGTTTGCACTGGTATGGGGTATTTTGGGGGTCCTTTTTTTTTTTTTCTTTTCCATTTTGCCAGAAACCACCTCCTAAATCCCTGTTCTGGTTGACACGGTCCGATTCCCACACCCAAGACATTCCCTTTGGGCACCAACCAACACTCTCCATTAACTTTCCCAGCAACATGGTACTCCATCAATGGGCCAGACCCACTGGAGTAACTATCTTCTCCAAGAAGGATGAACACTTTGGTTGACCTTGGCTCACAGACCTCTGAGCCTGCCCTGCGCATCCTTCACAGGACCCTCACCCAACCTCAAAACCCTGGTTGTTGGAGGAGACTTAAGCCTCCTTAATAATAACTCAACAGCCACCTCTACTCTTACACTGGAGGAACCTCCTCTGGGGAGGGGAAACAGAGTCTCTTCTCAAGAGACCTGATCTCCAACCCGACCCGACCCGACCCGACCCGACTCAACCCAACCCAACCCAACCCAACCCAACCCAACCTTCTCCTTGCAACCACCCAGGGCCGCAACCTCCATCCCCACCACCCAGGCCAGGTTGCATCATGTCCAACTCCAAGCTCACCATACAGGCATGGCCAAGAAGAGGGATTTAGCACCCATAAAAGGCAGGTTTCCCTAAGGCTTCCGTGGGGGAGGTTCGGTGGGGAGAGGGGTTAGACAAAGAGATGCCGGGCTGCGTTTCCAGCCCCCGCGCCACAGAGGCAATCGGCGGCAGGGCCGTGCCCTCCGACCCCAGGCAAAGAGGTGAAACCCCAGGAAAGTAGCAAACAAGTCAAGGCGTAAATACGGCACGAATCCACGGCACTTTAGCGTGGTTTTTTATCTCCGCTTAGACTGGAGTCGGTGAAGCCGGGTTTGAGAAGAGCAGAAATATCAGCAATTAAAGATATGTCGTGTCAAAAAAACTCTAAACTGATTAAAGTTGAAGGCTCCGTTTTCTTCTTTTCATCAGAGAACGGAATCAAAACCTGCCTGGAAAGACGCGCTCCCCCCGTTCCCAGCGCTCCGAAGGCAGTGCCTGCATCCGTCCTGCTGTGTCCCTGCATTTTAATTACCACCTTATTAATATTCATGAGGCTAGGCACTCAAGGGGGATTGCAGTCTGTCATTCTCTCTCTCTTTCTCTCTCTCCCCCCCCCACCTCTCTCGGCTGAATCTGTGGGTTTTTTTTTCCTTCCCCTTCCCAACAGTTGGTGTGCTGCAGATCTGTACGCGGCCGCGTGTGCACGCAGCCCCGAAGGCGCCGAGCGTGCAAGAGGCTGCGGTGCGGGGAAGGCGCCTGTGCTTGCCGGCGGCGGGCGGCACGACTCGGGGTGTGGGTGGGCGGGTGGGGGCGGGATTGCTCCCACCGTGCGTGGCAGCCCCGGCATGCGGAGACAAAACTTAGGGATGCCGAGCGGCGCTCCGGCTTGGAGTGAGCATGTGTGCGCGCATATGTGTCTTCCACGCACTTGGGGCGTGATGCCGGCACATGAGCAGAGCGGCCCGTTGGGGAGCGGGAGAGCTGGCGCGCGTGCGGGCGGGCGTGCAAGGAGCGGGTGCGGGGAGGGGGGGTGTGCGCACGTCTGCGTGTGCTCACGCTCACATCCATAACGCCTGGCAACAGCATCACTTCTGGGTGCTGGGGCGATGGCGTAGGACCTGCACGAGAAGAGCGTGGCTACGCAGAATGGCACTGGGTGGGTGCAGCTGCCCACAGCCCCCACCCCACCCCCTCGCCTTGGGGACCGAGCACCCTGCACCCCAGCTCTCCACGCTCCGGCAAAAGCAGCCACTGCTGAAGCAGGCGAGAGAACCACGGCATGGCCGAGGGGCCACCATGTCCTTGGTGGAGCCACAGCGTTGGCCATCGGGGCGAAGCAGGACCTAAGGGGTCTTGCGTGCGCCCAGCAAGGCGGTGACCCCCCCGCTGTGCCCAGTTTGCTGGTGCAGCTTGCTGGCTGGGCAAACTGGATCCCATTTGTTTTCTCAGTTCCACGGTGCTAGCATGCCCTGGGAGAAGAGAGGGCAGAAAGCCTGGCTTGAGGGCACGCAGAAGGAACGGAGCTGGAGGTAAAGTGATTTTCTCGTTCCTAAGTCAAACAACGTGGGGTTTGCCCGCTCCTCGCTGCCATGCAGCATTTAACCCTTTCTATATTCGTTACTGAAAACAGCGGCCACGTGGGCAGCAGAGCTCGCCTGGCTTTGCAAACCCTGCTCCTCCCTCGCTGGAGGAAACCACAGGAGGGCCAGGCTTTCCCCTCCCAGGGCCCTGTCCCCGTCCCTCCCCAAGGGACGGCGCTGGGGCGACGCAGAGCCGGGCTGCAGGGGGTGGGCAGGTACCCCCATCACCCCACGCTGCTCAAAGCCGTCGGCAAAGGGGCACACGGGGCTGCCCCATCCCAACAGCCACCAGTTGCAGGCTGGAGCCCACCTCCATTTTCCAGGCAGCCGCAGCCAGACCACCCAGTCCCACCTTCCCTCAGCATCTTCCTCTTGGCTAATGACACCCAAAGAACCGTCGAGAGCCCGAAGCCCCTTTGGGGATGGATCCTGCAGCCCAGAGCGCTGCCTCCCCATCACCAACCACCTGCGAGCAACCTGTCGAGAGACACTCCAACTCGGCGGCTCCCCAACGCCCCACTTGCTCAGCTCCACAAATATTTGAATTAAGGTCCCCTGGGGAGCCGCAGTCACAGAGTAACTGATTTCTCCTCCTTCATTATATCTCTGTGTAATTTACCGAGGGACGGCGGCGTGTGCCTCCGTTCGAGCGAATTCCCAGCAGGACTCCCGAGAGCTCACAAATCAGGCAAAGGCAAGGCATTAGAATATGAAAGGTGAGGCTGGTCTCCCCACCAAGGCTCATCTCGCTCTTCCCTGACTCCGCCAGCCCCGAATTGTGTTTTATTTCCGCCCGCTGCCTCTTGTGCGAGCAGGGAGGTGAGGAGTTGGGGACAGGCCACGGGGCTCTGTCCTGGGCTCCCGCTCCCTTCTGGGCAAGAAGAAGGGCAAAAGGGTCCCCCCCCTCTTGGCAGCCTCTCAGGAGATGCCAAGGAAGCCGATGCAGCAAAGGTTTCCAAGTGAAACCGTGTCACTTGGCCCTAAAATCTGGCTTCTGTTCAGCTGGATAAGTAGCCTGTGTGCCTCAGTTTCCACATCTACAGAAAAGAGTAGTCACTCCCTCCATTTACTAGTTTAAGACCCCCAACACTTAGCTGTTGGAGGTCTATAAAAGACAACTGGCATTACGGATCCATCTGTGTTGCATCTCCAGCAAGGAGGAGCTGGAGGACAAGTTTGCCAGCGTAGCTCTATAGTTACCAGAAAGAGCTCGAAGACTCGCCAAAGAGAAAGAGAAGAAAAGGGAGAAAATGAGGAATTTGGACCAAGGATGCACAACTGAGTTGCTTGGCGTTGTTGTTTTGTGAAACACCAGGTGTGAGGAGGCTGGTCCTCAGCGGACCCACCTCAGTTCGAACCCAACCCAACCGAACCCATGGCCAACCACCACATCCCAGCCCTGCGCCGAGGTGCCAGGGTGGGAGCGGGGCACCCCGAGAGTGGGAGGCGTTCGTTCGTGGTGGCTAACGGAGGATGACTGAACCTCTTGCAGGTCTTTACAGCATCTATGGGCTGGGTAGGAGTTGTCCCTCTCCAAACCCCCCGGCCCTGGCCACCGCTGGGGATGTGGCACCGGAGCAAAGCACCAGCCGGGCTCGGACGCAGCAAGCTCTCTGTTCCAGCTATGCTGCAAACAGCGGAGGGCAACATTTTGCTTCCTGGAAACCCAGAGAAAGAAGTATTTTTTCTGAAGAGCTGCAGCTCATAGGCAACCTGTAATGGAGCTTTCAGAAAACTGGGTGTTCCCCCTTCCACCTCCTCTGCGAAGACAAAGACTTGGCAGATGGTGGTGGTGCTTCGCAGGGCTTCTGTTAGGCTTTTCTTTGGGAGCCGGGTGCACGAACCCTCGCTCTCAGGCTTCATTTTAGAGGTACGAGCGATGTGAAATCTGCCCATCCCAAAATCCACCCGTCCCTGGGCTATCTCAACTTCTCAGAGCTCTTCCCATGGGCTGACTTAAAGACCTGGGGCTGTTCAGCCTTTAACAAAGAGCTCCTTTCTCCCCAACCTTCACCAGTCGTTGGAGTTAAATAGGCTGCGCTCAAACCAAACCAAACAAAGGCCCTGCAAAGCTGCTCCAAATCCCTGTCCCCTCGCCAGCGCTCTGGATTTCCTCCCCGAGCCCAGGCACGGCGCTCCCGGCACACTATGGCTCATTCCCCGCTCCGCAAGGCGGGCACGATGGGCTGAAGCAGCGAGGTTGCGTTCGCTCCTGTGCTTCTTGCTGCTGGGCGTCCGTGGGAGGCGATGAGGGGGTGTCTGGGGGGGAAAATGTGCCACAGAGCCGCTGCAGCGTCTGCCTGCAATACCCCTGCTCCGGCGGATTCGCTGGGGACTCCGGCCACACTGCTGCCGGTGCCACAAACCCCCCCGGAGCAGCTCAGGAGCAGCCCTCGTGGGTGCCACGTGGCGTTCCCAGGCATGGGGACCCCGACGGGACCTTTCCAAACATGCTGCCCAACCCGCCCTCTCGCATGTTCGCCCTCTCCCATTTTGGGGGGCAGCTCCCCATCACTGGACACCGAGCCCTCCTCCCCCTGGCATTGCAGCTACCAATTTGCTGAAGCAGCTGCCTTCCCCGAGCAGGGAGGTGATGGCAGATGGGGGTCTCCATCAACCGGGGGGGCGGCAGATTTTTGGCAATGCCAGCCCCTGGAGGGGCTGCTGGCTCTGCGTCCCGGGCACGCGAAGCGCGGGGGTCCGGGGGCTCTCTGTGCAGGCAGCTCGTGATCAAAGCACCGAGCGCAGCCCGGGGCCGGGGGGAGGCAGGCGGCTCGAGATGAAACGGAGCAAAGTTCTCCGGGTTCGGACGCGGGAGTTGGAAAGGATTCGACGGCAGCTTGGAAAAGGAGGAGGAGAGGGCCGGGAGCAGCAGCGTTCAGCAGAAAGGAATGTCCTGATGGGACGGCAGCCTGAACACCAGCCAAGACCCCCCCTTCCCAAGGCTGTTTAAAAGCCCCGGACCTCTCCAAGCCCTTTAATTGGCGCTTTAAAAAACTTCCTTGTTCCTTGACGCGGCGAGGTTTGCGTTTCATGCCCAAAATGACTCAATTCCCCCTCTCCCCCCTCCANGAAAAAAAAAAAAAAAATAATAAAAAAAAAAAAATCTCCTTTGAAAGGTTTGCGAGAAGCCGGCTCCGTCCCCTCCCCACCAGCCCTGGTAGCCCCCAGCCCTCACCCCACCAGCCTCTTGTGTGTATTCTTGTTCGCCCCTAATAATCCACATCCCAGCTGCCTCCCTCTGCCTTCGCCCTCCTCCTCCCTGCCTCTCTCGCTCCCTCTTTCTCTCTCCTCCCCCCTTCCTCCCCCTTTCCATAACTCAAAAGCTTGTCAGGCTGGTTCCAGACTGCTGGCGCCAGGCTTCACTCCAGGAAAAAAATAAAGCAAAAGAGAAAGGCATGCAAGGCAAAACAGCCCCGCCACATGAACACACATCAAACCAGCCCTTTATCTCCCCGGAATGCTCTCCCCTCTGCAGAGCTCCCTACCCCGGCCCGACACACGCGTGCTCCCCATCCCCGTAACCCTAATGCAGCACTGCCAGGCTGCAAGCGCACACGCCCCGGCAGAGAAAAGCGAAGGAGCAAATACAAGATCTATTATTTATCAGCGTATCAATTATTTAGAGCCCTGGCGCGGGGAAGGGGTGGGGAGAGGAGGCCGTGGTGGAGGCGGCTTTTACCCCGGCAATTCAGGCGAGGGGCTCCTGCCCGGACCCACCTCCCCGCTGCCCCCCGCTCCTGCCTGCCAGCAGGGAGGTGGTGGGGTGTCTCCAACACCCTCCCTTGCATCCCACCCCACCGATACGGGGTTGTTTCTTACCCTGACCCTTCCTGCCTTCACCGGAGCAGGGCTTTCCCCCGCAGCGAGCCCCGATATCCAGCTCCAGCAGCATCCCAGTCCCGGAGGCATCGGATCTGGTGCCCAAGCAAGGGCTGCACTACCCCACACGCAGGGCGGCCGCCCCAGGGCGAGGGCTCTCGCACGCGGGGACCCAGCACCCTGCCTCCTCGCCCAGGGAACTGGTCAGCCCGCAATAATGTGAATTTTGGCATCAATATGCACTTTCTCAGACACTTCCAACAGCGCTCTCCCTGTTCAGTGGTGCATGCCTCCATCCCACCTCTCCCCGCAGCCTGGAGGATGCTCATCACCACCCCAAACTGCAGCGGTGGCCGGTGCAGGGCTCTGGAGCCCCAAGTCACCCCGCATCCAGCCAACCCTGGTGGAGCTGTGCCAGTGCAGGGCAGGAGAAGGAAGGTGTCCATGGCTCTCCACCTCATGGGGGTTTCATGTCAGGTCTTGATCCCAAAAGGTCAAAACCAACATCCCAAACCCAAGACCCAGCCCAGGCTGCAGGACAAAGACAACACCGGACTACACAGCCCCTTCCAGCTCTGTTTTCTCTTGGATTTTGGAGCAAACCCCAGCCCACCATCTTTGTGATGCTGCTGGCAAAGGGTCCCAGTCACCAGGCAGGTGACACCAATGGGCACGGGTTTGTCCATTGGCCATTGCCGCAAGCTCGCAGATGGCTACCGCAGCCTCCCCGCAAGGTAGCCGCCTTTCAGTGGCAGATCGCACTAAAGTAGCTACAGTGGGAATGTGTGATGAGGTGGGTGTGCTAAGATTTTTTTTGGCAGACTTCGGGATGACTTTATTGCTCACAAGTTCTCGAGTCATGGCTGAGTAACACACTCATCGCATGTCTGAAACAAAAAAAATCCCTTACCCCAGCACAAAATAAATAGCCTGGACAAAGCGTGTTTGCTTTGCTCCCCTTCCCTGCTCCGGCTTTGCACGGCCAGGGGCTGAGAGGCTCCCACGTGGGCTGCAGGCAGCCGCTGCCTACGAGCCCTGATATTTCCCCTGTGGTTTGGGAAGGGAGATGGGCAGCGGCTCCTACCGGACGCGTGCAGGAGCACCAGCCCCTTCCCGAGACCTCCCCCAGTGGGTCCCATTCCCAGCCGATGGGTTGGGTACCTGAGGCAGAGCAGCATCATCCGCTCCGATGGGATCTCTGGGAAACGTCTTTAATTTGGCTGCTGAATTAGGCCTGCCATGCCCAGACTTTCGCGGTGGAAGGTGCGACCTCAGCCTGCCGTGGCCTCAAGTGTTTTCTAAGGGCCAAGAGCTCTGCCCCGTGGCACCACGTCCCCAGCCAAGCAGTGTGAAGGCTCCTGGGCCAGGTCAGGCGAGACCCTCGGATGCACCACGAAGGATAAATTTCTGCAATGCAGCTGCTGTTTTGGATGCTGTTTCTGGGCATCAAGAGGGTGCAGAGAGCTGTGTTGTCTAAGGACAGACGCGTCCCCACCTCTGGTGCCTTCAACTCCAAGAAACCAGTAGCTGCTCTTGAAAAGCAACCAAAGTATCTCTAACCTGGAAGGAAAACTATTGTCCTCTACATCGTGGCTGATGAAATCCCTGCGGCAACTCAGGGTGTTTAAAAGATATTAACTACCTACCTAAGCCCAAGGGTGCAAAGAGCGAGCCCTCCTCTTTCCCAGGTGGGGAAACCAAGATGAAGAAGGACCAAGTGACTTCCTCAAGGTCACCCGGGAAGTGTTGCTGGAGAACCGGGAACAGATCCCAGGACCTGAGGTTTCTGCTGTGCCGCTCCCAAGTCCTCACATCCACCCTGACCTACCCCTGGGTCAACCCCAGCCCTCCCACACCCCACGGACCCCACAGAGCCCCGATGACTTCTGAACGTCCCTCCACTGGGGAGAGGAGAAGGTTGGGAGCATGAACCCCTCCAGATGTTGGCTTTTGGGTGCCAAGAGCTTCACAAGCTCCTCTTCAGCCCCAAAGGAAGACCTCAACTGGGATGGAGAAATCTTTGTCTTGAGTAAAGAAAGAGTGGGAGCTGCTCTCTGCCATTTACCGTCCCGGTTCTCCCACACCAAAGGCTAAGGGCAGATGAGAACTAGATGGAAGAAGGGGGAAACTACGAAATTATTAATCCCATTCCATTTTAATGGGTTCAAAAGGGATGGTTTTGTAAGTTTTCTACTACATTTTCCTTTTTTTTTTATTTTAAAAAACAACATTCCAGAAAAAAGAACCAGTCCTTATATTTGCTGTTCCTCCTCCTGAAAGAGCATATCTTGGGGAGGAAAGCAGGGCAGCTTAGGGAAGGAAGAAATTTCACTGAAGATTGAGGGGGAAAAGTAGAAGCACAGGAGGAACCCTTCATTTAGAAATGTCACACGCAGTTTTGCAAAGAAGAGAAAAATCCCATTGTGTTGAGAATTTTCCACGAAAACTTTGTGTGCATTTGTTTTTTAAAGGCTGGGTTTTTTCCAGCTAAAAATAAAACTCCACGTGCAAAAAAAAAAAATAAGTCAGCCGTCCCTGGGCACAGCCAAGAGCACTTGAAGGGACAGCAACTACCCTGGGACGGCTTGTGCTGCTTCTCGACAGGCGGCCCTGATCATCCTGACACCGCCGGCTCTCGCTACGTGCCGGGGAAGGTTGGAAGGACGCTATCTGCCCCACGCCGCCTTTAAACAAAGCCGGGGTGCTGGGTCGGCAGCGCACTGGCGGCAGATCTGCAGTGAGCCGGAGCTGACGATCACCAGGTCGGGGCTGCTTCCTTGCAGCCAGCTCCTGGCACAAGGGGACATGGATGCCCGAGAGCATCCCTGGTTGTACGTGGCTGCTTGATGGCTCCTGGCTGAGCTCCTGAGCTGTCCCACCGGCTGCGTTTGCTGCAATCCCCGACGGGGACCTCTGGGAGCCCCGGCCTGCTGGGGGCTAGCCCTGACCCGGCCCATTTCCCCAGCCCATCCCGGAGGGAATGGGAAGCAGCAACACCGTTGGGGCAGAGCACGCAGGTGCCGTGGCTGGTCCCAGCTGTATCCTTTTCCTATTTCCCTTCCATGCGTGCAGCCGGGCTCCCCGCCCCGCTGAGGTCAGCTCCGGCTATTCTCTCCTCCATTTCCCCTGCTCCTGCCATGCACTTCCCGTCTCCCTTTGATATTTCACCTTTGCTGCGTCACTCCCTCTGGGCCGTTTTGGGGTTTGGGTTCACGTGGACGTGCTGTTCCCCGCTGTTGTTAAAGAGCCAAGCCAGGGCTGAGCCTCACCGTCGGGGACCGCTTGTGCCGGGGAGCACATGAAATAACCCAGCTCACGCAGATAAGCGTTCGGCTGAACAAGCACGAGCCCAAAAGCTGAGCTTGCACCAACAGCCTCGAGCAGCACCAGACTAAGAGGGGGAAATGCCATGAAAAATAACGAGGAGCTGGGAGGAAGCAAAGGCTGGGCGAAACAGGGAGCATTTCCAGCAGGCAGAGGTGGCCGAATCCGGCGGTCTGCTCACAGTGCTGGTCTTAACCAAATCTGAGCAGGACCTGGACCTGGCCCGGGTCGGGCAGAGAAGCCATCTCGTGTCAACCACCCACTGCCCCAACGCTGCTGAATCAAGGGAAACCCCATCTCGCGTGGGGGCAGATCTCTCCTGGGCGTTACAATGGGACACCCGGGCACCCACTCAGCCGACACGAGGAGCAGCACGCTGCTGCAGCACAAGCAAAATCCCCAGCGGGGTTTGGGAGCGAGCAGCTTCCTCGTGCTCCCGCAAAGCCCCAGGGAATTCAAGGCCGAAGAGAGCAGCTGGGCTCCTCCCCAGGCGGAGCGACGGCCGCGCTTGTGCGCACCCCGTTTCGGCCAACCATCCTTTCCACCGAGGAGCCACGATGTTGAGCAAAACACATCCCGGCTGGCCTCCAGCACTGCCTGCCTGCGCTCCCCGCGTGGCACCGGGCCAAACCCGTTAACAAAAGACAACTGAAACGAGAGCACGCATTAACTCCATGGTGGATTTCCCTCAACAGACCCCAGCGAGGAGCATCATCCACCCCGCCACGGCAGAGCCCAGGCCGGCAGCACCGGCAGCCTGTGGCACTCACCCATCAGGGCAGCCGCAGCGGTGCTTGGAGCTGCCCGGACCCCTCGCGTCCCCAGGACGCCACTCCAGCTCTTCACCACCGACAGCCGACGTCTGCCGGCGACCTCCCGGACATGGGCTACAGCCGAGCTGTGTCGGCGAGATGACATGCCGCGCACGGGGGCTGCTCCCTGCAGTTTTAGGGAGGAGGTGGGGGGAATCTCATGACATGAGAGCCTGGAAGAGGGGCCGGACCCCAGGTTATAGATTTTTGCCTGTTTCGATGGCAGTCGCTGACAAACGCTCATGAGTACCTTTCTCTGGAGGAGCACAAGCTTACTGAGACGAGGGAGCTGAGGGAAGCTGCGCGCCTTCTCCCCTGTGCTCCCCTGGCTCGGCCAGGCCGGGTCGCATCCCCTCCCGCTCCAGGGGTGCTGTGCAGGCAGGGATCACAAATGGTCCCATCCTGCTCTGCAGGTGGTTCCCAATAAAGAGCGGTGCCGTGGGGGTATGGTGAGATCTTGAGCGCTTGCTTTGCCAAATGGCTTTAAAGCTTCCCCATGCCCTCGGATGGCATCACCTCTGCCACTGCCCAGGGAGGGCCTAGGATGTCCCCAAGCTCACCCCTCCTACGTCCTTTCCAAGCAGTAAGCTTTTACATGGTCATGGACGTGCTCCCAAACCATCACAGACAGCGCTCATCACTTGAAGTCTCTATTGGATATCATCCGTAGGGAAAAAAAACCCTCAATGCCCTCTCCACCCTCCTTTTAGCTCACAGATGCTCAGAACAGGGTTGATGCCTTCAAACACCGGCACAACCATCTCTCAGCCTGGACCTTGGGGGTCCTTCAGGAGCGAGGTGGGGGCTGAAAGATGAGAGATGTAGCAGAAAATAGGCCACAATGGGAGTCCACAATGGCTTGTGGACTTGGCAGCCCCGTAACCCAAACCCAGCTCTGGATGGTGACGGTCTCCTAGCCCATTGCAAGGGGCAGCAGGGAGCAGGCACCATTTTGTGTTTTCAGGCTCAAAACCAGAGCGTTCGAGTGAGTCACAGGGATTTTTGTCCCTCTCCTGGAGGCCCTACATTCATTCATTCTTCCTTTCTTTTGTCATTTTCGATAACCTGAAATATTCGTCAGCTGGACTGAATCTGCAGGTTTTACTCACCACCTCCAAAGGAAAATACGACTGAAAAATACACCGAAACAGCGTGGCCAAACTTGAGCATCCAGAGCTCCTAAAGATTTCCAGACCCTGGAAAAATCAGGCAACAGCTTTTAAAATAATGAGATTTGCAAGCGAAAAAAAAAAAAGAAAGGAGACCAGTTGGCTTGCTTTTATTTCCCTGTTGGGTTTTGAGCCTTTAGGCCACTCTGACGTCACGCTGCTAAGCTCGTCTCGGCAACCGTGAGGTAAGAGACCCTTAAACCAGCAAAACCCCCCTGCCAGCACTCTGCAATCACATGGCTTCAAAAAAACAAAGAAGGAAATACTGGGAGCTGAGGGGAATCTCAAGAGGACCTCTCATAGGACCAAGAGGA
Source organism: Balaeniceps rex (assembly GCA_013401315.1). Lineage (NCBI taxonomy): Eukaryota > Metazoa > Chordata > Aves > Pelecaniformes > Balaenicipitidae > Balaeniceps > Balaeniceps rex. Next base: position 94,365 of record VYZW01003015.1, on the reverse strand, counting down.
GCAACGCAGAGCGAGCGGCACCCTCGAAAGCCCCTCTCCGCCCATGGGGTGATGGAGAGCTGGGGACATGGGTTTTCGGAGCAGGGCTGAGAACATCGCCGAGCGCCGGCGGGGCCATGGCGCGTGGCTGGCTCGCTCTTGGCAATCAAGGACGGTCCCAGGAAAGTGAAAAGACTTCCAGCACATCTCAGCAATTTCTCTCCGCTCCCGAAGGAAGCGTATTTATTGGAAGCCATTTTCTGCATAAATAGCCCTTTCCTGCTGTTTCCCACAAACTCAGACTAAAATAATTTCCTAGTCTTGAGGACGCCAACCCACAGATTCCTAGATGGATGCGCAGAGCTCAACCTTGAGCAAGAGACCAAAGACATCTCCAAAATCCTGCCCAGAGCCCACCCAGCTCTCCCAAAGCAGAGGTTTTACATCCCCTCCCCAGCAGTGCTTGCACCAACTTCCAACCGCTTCAACGCGTTCCTCCAGCCCTTTCCTTTGGGGGTCTCCAAGCCCTCTGCAGCCTCAGGCCCATTCGCCCTCCACATGCACCCCAGAAGGAAGCGTGTCCCCAAATCACTGCTCGACACACAAAGAGCGAGGAGCAGCTTGCTCAAAGACCCAGGCAGTGCACGCTGGCAGATAAACCGGTCTTCAGGCCCCAAAGGACTGGTGTGCAAGGGGAACAGCAGAGATGGAGTCAAGCGGCAGGGCTCTCCCACCCCACACCAGTGTAGGACCGATATTTGCTCCAGAGCAGGGAGCTGGTGATGGGAATGGGTCCCTGTTCACACCAGAAGGACGTGGAGGTGCCCTGAAGGGCCCGTGCAGCAGCGCTTTGGGGGCTCCAGGGCAGAGCTGTGGTGCTGCCAAACCAGCGCTGCCCAGGGCCAGGACTGAGACGCTGTCCCCCCTCCACCCTCTCCACTTCTGCAGCCCAGCACAGGGTCCCACCAGCCAACAGATGGCTGAAGGGGTCCCTGCCTGCACCGCTGCTGGCTCTGCTGCCGGCCATCCTCAGCCCCATCATCTAGGCTGGGACTTGGCTGGACAGGCTGTGCCTGCCCGGCACGGTCCCCAGACCACATCCAGCAGCCTCGGCGACAAAACCACTTGAAGACCATGACCGTGGTGGTGAAAACCACCGTGCATGTGGCCTGGCCATCCCCAGAAGAGCCCTTGCCCTGTACTCCAAGGCCAAGCAATCCATGGAGGTTGCACGCTGAGCTGCTGTCCTCGAATTTAGGGCAGGGAGGAAAGGAGGAGGATTTGGAAACGTCTCTGAAGGTGCTTGGGGGATGAAGGCAGAGGGACTGCAGCGTTCTGGAACTGGAAATGGGCAGGACACAGTTAACGCCTGGTTCCTCGTGCAGGATCAGGAGGAACTTGGCTTCATATTTCACGTGTGGGATGTTGCAAGAGGACAAGGAGCCCTGAACCCCAGCGGCATGCGTTCCCACCGGCTTGGTCGCAGCTGCGGGGAGGAAACCACGACCATGCCCTGGGTCCACGGCCGCTCCACTGAGGGCAGGAGCCTCCTTCCAGGCGCAGAGGGCACCGCCGGCGAAGGACAGTGCCACCACGCCAAGAGACGCCGGAGAAACGCCGAGGCCGTACCGACTCCACGGTGGCACAGAGATGCCAGTAATTTAATAAACTGCAGCCGCGCGGTTGGGGGCTGCCGGTGAAACGGCCCCGCGCATGGCGTGGAGCTGGGGGCTTCGCACCGCCTGGCTCCCCTGCTCTTGAAAGCAAATACAAAGGCTGGGCTCCCCCAGCCCTGGCTGATGCTCGACCTCTCCGTTGTCCTCGCTGCACGCCTGTCCCAGTTCCAGCAGCCGGTTGCTACAGCAACTGAGCTCTGACTAATCATTTGCGCAATGACCTTTTTTCCCCCCAGAGAGAGGGAGGGAGGGAGATGGAGAGGAGGGAGGGAGGGGAGGAGAGGCAAAGCAAGCGGAGGTTAGCAAGAAAAAGCAGCCAGGGAGAATGTGGTTTTTAGGCGATGCAAGGTTTTTGGGGGGGAATGGGGGGATGCGGGTGGTGGGAGGGGGAGAGGAAAGCGGGTGTTGAATGGGTCCCCCCCTCCCGGCTCTGCGCTTGAGAAAGGATGGATGGGGGCAAAGCCGGCTGCCAGTGGGTAAAGCTCCTCGCTGGGACCGTTTCCATGGGCGAGGGGGTGGGGGGACTCCAAACAGGGCTGACACTGCAGCCCTCCTCCTCCTCCTCCTCCTCCCAACCCCACACCAACCCTGGCCACCTCCAAAGGGCGAGAAGTCAAGAATTTGGCTCTGCCTCACCACCGAACGCCTGCAAAGGGCTGGCCGGCCGCAGGTTAGCCTGGCTGGAGCACCCCAAGCACAAAACCTCACTGGTGGGTGGTGTTTGGGGAAGCTGCACCAGGGCTGAGCTGAGCTAAAAAATCCCGTGTCAGCGTTACACCAAGGGGGAGCACGGCCGGACTCTGCTGAGCCACGAGAACCAGCCCGGGAAGAAACCTGAGCCCAGCTCCAGCGGCTCCGATGGTGTTAGTGGGAGGGCTTCGCTCCCACCTCTACTGCCTTCAGCTGAGTGAGACCAGGGCCAGGTCTGGCTCCAGCTCCAAACCAGACTAAATAATGCAAAACCCTCTTTCTGCCCAGCTCGGAGGAGCACACATGAGATCACATCTTACTGACTCAGTAGGAGAAAAGAGTTTAGGGGTTGTACAGTGCTCCTCACTCCAGTTGGCACTTAGAAAACTGAAGCTGGTGAAACCAAAAAAGCAGCGGCAAGCAGGTCCTCCTCACCAAGGGGTGGGTGGTTGTGCCGCCAGTCCCGAGTTTTCACGGCAAAAGGATTTGGGCTTTTCTCCAGTTGGATCAGAAAACAGTCCCATCTGACCTTGACCAGCCACAAAGTACTAAGCTAGCTGAGATGGACAATAGCAGAGATCCCTGGTGACCAAGAGCAGAAATCTATGGAGAGTCACAGAAGAATGGGTTGGCCATTTGGAAAGAAAAGGAAGTTTGAAGAAAACAAAATGCTTTTGCGGACAGCTATTCCACAACAGAGCCTGACAAACTGCAGTTCTGTTGTGTGAATTGGAGGAGAAGGAGAAGGAGGACTTGGGATGGCTAATGAGCACACCAGGAGAAGAACAAGCCATACCCTGAATGGTGCTGGAGCTTAGAACAGGGAGATCTTGTCGGGTAGGACAAAATCTCATTCAAAGAGATATTATGGTGGCCTTGGCTGCTCCATCCTCGCCCTGTCTTTCTGCACCAAAGACAAGCCCTTTCCTTAAGGCAGCTCAGACAAAGTCCTTGCTCCAAACACCTCCAAAAGGTCCTGGAGCCAACCCTCCTCTTTCAGCTTACCATGCTTCCCTCTGCCCATCAACATAATGCAAAGGGTACGACACTCCTAGCAGGCGTTCCCCAGCTAGTTTGTACAGCTAGAAAATGTAAAGCAGGACTCACTAAATCGTCTGCGATTTATTTAAGGCACATAAAGGAGAGGCCAGGTTGTGAGGAATACTCTGCACGCAGCCTGCACCCAACATATTTCCCTTACCAGCACGACTTGGCACCTACAGAAATTCCCACTGCAGCATCTGATCCCAAACTTGGAGAAACCAACAGGAGGCTTCGCATCGAGCCCGTACCGGTGCCTACGCCACGCGGGGCATTGCAGGCAGCCACGGCTTGCTCTGCTTGAGCTTGAGCAGATCAAAGCCACGTCAAGCCCAATGTAATAAGCGCTGCCGAACGGCAAGATACGTTAACTCAGGCTTGGTGCTATGTGGCCATGGTCACAGGGCTTGCAGATCCAGCCTGAGCTCACGCCTGCCTCCGATCCACCTTGTAGATGAACCCGGGGCTGCAGTGAGCCTGAAACATAGCGTGTAGAAATAAAACTCCTTTCCACCTCTTTTCGGTTAAATCGCTCTGCAGCTTGCAGAGCTCCACCAAGGACAATTATTTCCAGCATGTGCCGTGCATGAATGCTGCGAGCAAGACGGAGCTGGAGTTTCATCACAGCCTGGCTTTGTGTGCAGAGCGAAGAAGGAGGAAAAAAAGGGGGGGGAGAGAGAGGGGAAAAAAAAAAAAAAAGGAACTTGGAACTGGAGGCCCCCCCGCCGGCCTCACCCTGATCCCGAGGAGGCTCCGCTCTGCTCTTGCTCAACCCGACACCGAGAATGAGGAAGCGGAGGAGACAGGCGGGGGAGGCGGAGGAACGGTCAAGCTGAAGACAAACAGCCTCTGAGCTGGGCGGCTTGGAAAGCTTCACAAACCAGAGGGCACGGGTGCAAAGAGCGGGCTGTGTCCTGCATCGCAGGTCCTGCGTCCTCCCCGTCCCCATCCGGGATGGGGGGCTCTGTGGCCCTCACCCCAGAGGATGCTCTGGGTTTTGATAACCTGAGTCCAGGTCCTAAAGATGGTCTCCAGCATGGAGGTCTGCTAAGTCTCACTGTGTTGCCAGCCCAGATCCCAGGCTGCGGCCGGTGACGGACGAGCACCCAGCTGCCACGCTGCCCTGCCCAGGTGCCTCCGCAGCGCACAGGGACGGCGGAGCCCTCGGCGGGCAGAGCTGAGCCGTGCCGTGCCGTGCCGGCCGCAGCCAGCCAGCTCTCCCCCTCGCTCGGTTAGAGCTGGCTTTCAGCACAGGCAGCAGCTCAGCAGCTCGCCTCCGCACTCTGCAATACCGGGAACCGCAACGCCGTGCTTGCTGCAAACAGGAGTTCACATAAAAAATTAAACCCCAGCCAGGTGCGAGATGTTCCAGGCAGCTCCACGTGCCTGGGGCTGGTCCTCTCCCATCCCAACGCCCCGCACCTTGCCGCTCCAGGAACCGCACGCCTTACCTCCCCTCACCCCACATGCCCATGGCCGCTGTCACCTTCCCCGTCCTGCTGTCCCCATCCATGCACACGGGTTGGTCTCTCCTCGTCCTGCCCTGGGGGAGGAAGAAATCCAGCTGAAGGGAGCCCAGCGTCCGCACAGCCCTGTTGGTGACAAACCAAGACCCCAACGTGATATTCTCCTGCTAATTTGCCCTTCCACCTCGGTAGGGCAGCAAGGAGGTACCTTGATCTCATCCCTCTTACAGCAAAGGACATTGTAGCAGAGACATGAAGGGACGTGCCCGAGGCCAAGGAGGACAGAGAACCAGGCAGAGGAGTTGGTTGGACCCACTTGTTTAAATTTCTTCATGACAAGCAATATTAGCTCTACCCCAGCCCACGAGGGATCGTCAGATGACGGCGACCGATCAGTTCAGGACGACCCCACAGCGCAAAGTGCCCCCACAGGCAGGGCTGTCCCCACGCATCACCAGGGATGCAGGCACCGTGCATCCTTCCGGCCGGCCAGCCTGGGATCCCACCCGGCTCGTAACCCTCCCACCATGCAACACAGCCAGCCCCCACGGTGCAAGGACCTGGGAAGAAACGTGGCCTATGTGGAAAGGAGCAAACACATAAGGTTGGGGGGATGCATCAGCTTAATTTCTGTTAAAACGACACCTTGAATTCGCCCAGCACAGGGTGTGTGTGGAATATCCCTAGAGGGGTTCATGTTACTGTAACTCAGAGGAAGATCAGAAACGACGGCCCGTAAGGCAAACCCCACACCCAGTCTCAAATCTCTCTGGGTCCAGCAGCAAGATGCATCAGCTTGATTGCCTGGAGGTTCACACCAGTGGTTGCCCACAGGGATGGAGCAGTTTGGGGGTCACCACATACCCCTCAACACATGCTACCCCGGCTGCCCACCTCCCCAGCACCCCGAGGTGAGGGTGGCAGGAGGGAAACGAGAGGTTCCCTTCTAAGGATGGGAAGGGCCATTGCTGGGGTTGATGAAACCCATCCCAAGGGAAAAAGGGTTTGCTGTTTTCCAAGAGAAGTGGCAAATCCCAATGGACCAGCCCTTCAGGAGTGCCAGGGAGGCAACCAAACCTAGAGAGGGAGCAGAAAGGAGAGGGAAAACCCAGCAAACCCTGGGGAAAAGAGTTTTCTTTCCCTTCCACAAGGCCATTGCAAGGCAGGAGCTGAGGGAAGGAAGCCTTTACCCGCCCTGCCCGGGCCAGGCAGCAGCAGAGCCTGCCGGAGGAGATGCCATGGGAAGGTGGGCGAGCGCCGGGCCCCGTGCGATCACCTATAGCGAGTGGCAATTCCAGTACGTTTATACCTGGCTTGCATTTGGTCCCAGAGGTGTTTTACATTGAGAGCATCCCTGGAAGGGAAGATTCACTGCCAAAAAGCCATGAGCTCCACCTGCCTGGATTTTGGAGTGGAAAGCGGGTTGTTTGCATTTCAAATTTATCTGGGAAACTGGAAAAATACAGACGCTAAGAAGCCAGTTCCCCCCAGCCCATCACCTCCCCCAAAATACACCAGTCTCCAGCCCAGAAAGATGCTGGACCGGCACACCGGTGGGACCCGTGCTCCATGGCAGGAGGCTGGGGACCTTTGGACACGTGACGGTGGCTCTGCAGTGGGCAGGGACCAGGGGGGGCTTTTGGAAAGGGGGCCGAGGAAAGAGCAAAAGTACCAGGATGGGGCCTGGGGGCACCAGCCCGACACCTCTGTCCACCATTGAGTCACCTGTGGGACCCGGTGAGGAATGAGGCCCTCAGAGCAACAGCGCTGGGTTTAAAGAAATAAATACAATTCTGCTGAAAGGGGAAAAGGAAAAAAAAAAAAGGAATAAAGGATGTGCCTCTCCAGCGCCGCCTCCCCTCCCAGAAACCTGTGTGCTATGCAAATATATGCAAATGAGACATGGAAGGGGGGATGAAACTGGCTCTCTAAACCAGCGTGGTTTTAGACTGGGAAGCGTTGGAGGCAGCTTGCTGGAAAGTTGAGGCAGAAATAGCTACGCCATGAGAGGGATGAGCAATGACGACTGGAGGGTACGTGTCCCAAAACGCCTTTGGCAGCGGGATCGGCTTCCGCAGCACCAGCAAAATACAGCACCAAACCTCCCTCTCGACACCCCGGTTCAGCAGCCAGTCCTAAAACACTCCCCAAGTCCCCCTTCCCTCAAGCCCAGGGCTGAAGAAGGAAAAAAAAAAAAAGAAGGAGAAAACTTGCTTTGCTGCTGTTTGCGATTCCCCCCCGCGATTCCCGGGAAGGGATGGCAAGAAGCACTGCAGCCCGTGGAAACCCAGGCAGCTCAATCCAAAGCAGGGGACAGCCAACACGGGTAGCCCGGGGTGATGCTCCCCGGGGTGGGCACTTTCCCTGGGGACTGCTTAAGGAGTGACATCTTTCTTACATGAAGAATGGGATCATACGAATGCCAGCTCGTTTGTTCCAGGCAATTTATCCACCCAAGTATTGCCTTGTTCGGTAACATTTTCTCAAGGGGGTTCTGCAGAGAAGCAGGTGAAATCTAGAAAGTCTGAAGGCTTCGGGGTGTAAACGCCATTTGCCTGAGCAATGCTGCTCACGTTGATAGTCAACGGCTGAGCGTTTTTTGCTCAGAAACAGGAGGGGGTTTTGTGTTAAACACTCTCTGCTCAAGAACAGACCTGGCTGGAGCAAAAGCCCCTTTCCTGCCTCCTGACCCAGCGCAGGAGTTTTACAGAAATAGCTCAGATGCTCTGAGCTCAATGGAAAGTTTGGGATGGACTGACTGCCAATGTCCTGGGCAGCCCTGGACCACAGCAGCCCTGCTTCAGGCAGCTGGGGATTTCCATCAGCATCGTTGGGATGCGGTTGGAAATTTGCCTCCTGCGACTGCAGGGCTGTCAAAACCCACCCCAGGCTCTGGAGATGGAGGGGGAGGACAGGGGAGCAGAGAGGGACGATACCGACACCGTTCTTCATGCACCTTGAGACCACAGGTGTGACACGGGGGTCTGCTTTGTATCTCGCAGTGGAATGAGGAGTGGGAGGATATCTGCAAAAGGCGCTGGGAAGGACTCAGCTGCTCTCTGGTTTGAGTCCATGCAAGGTGACCATCTCCTGTGATCGCCTCTCCGGTGCCTCTGCCACCATTTGCAACCTCAGCTTCCCCCCAGAAGAGTCACGGCACCGCGTTCAAGACAGCTCCCACAGCCCTGCATCTTAATTAGCTTTTCATTTTGCTTTATCTGTCTCATTAAAGGCAATCTCCAGCGACTCCAGCACCAGTCTCTAGCATGGCGGGCGTTTGTGTTTCCACCGTTGGGTTGAGCAGACTGTCAGCAGTGACAGCCACGTGCACGCGTGCCACACTGTCACTCAGCGGCGCTGAGCAGGGAGCAGAGGCACCTTTCATCCGCACGCTGCTTTGCAGCCACTGTGGGGTTATCAGGGTACATCCAGCCCTGTCCTGCACCCCAGAACTACCCCCCAACAGATATTACGGCTTCAGCATCACACCTCCTTTATGCAGAGGTTCATTACGGATGCTACCTGCTTGGCTGCAGTATCTCGCCGTCCAGCACCAGTGTATCAGCTTTCCTGGACAATACGTATAAATCTGGGCTACTCCTGTGCTACCAACCCATTCCTTTACTTGACCTGGTCTATAAGATGGCAACAAGTTTGAGCATCTTTCTCACTGGTGTTTATCTGAGGCAAGAACGAAGCATCTCTGGCTCTTCCCTGTGTTTTTCTATCCTTTCATCCGCTCTTTTTACCGTATTTCCCCAACACCTCTCAGGGAGCTGCCCCAGCACCGGCGTTCTGGCAAGCACGTCTGCGGTGCAGGTACCGTCACTCACTAGAACAGCGTTACACAAACTTCTGGAGCACACAACAGCTTGTGGCAACCGCGTTTTGTCACTCTATATTAAAAATACAGCCTTAACCCATCTCCCTGAAGAAAGGGGTGCCACGAAAGTGTCGTGGGGTGGCGAGTCCAGGAGATAACAGGCAAAGGGAGAGGAGCTGCTGCTCACCCGACCCCTTCCCGGTCCCTTCTCCAACTCCTGCTCCCATCCAAGAGCGGATTATTTCTCCCTCTGCCCACACGGCAAAGCCCCACAAACCTGAGGAAAGGTACAGACTAGCTGGGATTTCAAATTCTGTGATTAAGGAGGGAGGCAATTTCTCCCCTCCCCGGGCTGATAGAGCAGGCAGCGGATGAGGACGGCTTTTTTGCGTGCTGCCAGCAGCTGCGATAGGCGCCTCTGCCGTCATCAAGCAGAGAGATTATTCTCTGGATCTTCCGGGCTGTTTATCAGGAACACTCACTGCTGCAGCCGCTAAACCAGCTTAAATACCAAAATTTAAAAATAATTTAAAAAAAAAAAAATCTTTTCTGTAACCTCGGATGGAGAAGGATTGGGGAAGGGGAGGTTAAAGCACACAGGAGGTGAGTTGGGGTCTTAATAAAGCAGCCACATCACCAGCTCAGGAGGGGCATGGGGAAAAGAGGCTCCACGGCTGCAGGGACCCAGATCCCCGGACAGAGGGATGGAGCAGCTAAACCCGCTGGCAGGGGACCGAGGGACCTGCCTGGAACAGGCAGCTGCCAGCCTTGGCCGGCAGGCACATCGCTGGGAAGCCAGCAGGAAGATTTTGCAGGACAAAGTCAGCGGTGCCTACACTAGCACATCTCCCTGGCCCTGCCTTCAGCATCACGAGGTGGGGAGCCATTGGGAGCGTGCAAGGAGCAGCAGCTTCGCACCACGGCCGAGGCGGCCCGGCTCCGGTACCTAAGAAAGAGCGGCAGAGCGATGCTCCCTCCCCACGCACGGCTGGGGAGGGAGCAGCACGTGTCAGGGATAATAAATTGCTTGAGAGTCTGGGTCTGGGGACTGCACGGGAAGAAAAGGCACGAGGTCTGATTTCCTTGGGCATTCAGAGCCTTTGAAGATCAGAAAGCAGCTAAGTGCAAGGCAGGCTTTCAAGCTGCCAGTGTGGGTTAGTGGTGGGCCTGGGACTCCCCAGGGAGCAAGAGCTGTAGGATCCCAGCTGCCGGGCTGGATCCTGCCTCCCAGCCGCAGGAGGGTAAACAGGAGCAGCTCCGTCGACACCGCATGAAGGCGCTCCTCAATGGGCCCTTAATTAGCACGTGGGCGTGAGCTGGGGAGCACCAAGCTGGTGGCTCGGGGCTGGCTGGGTGCTTGCTGGTTTTGGATCATCTCAGCATGTCCCCCTGCTGCGATTGTCCCTTGACTTCTGTCCAGACAGCCTGCTGTGCTGGGGATGGTCCCATCCCCTGGTACCAGGGTATGATGCCCAGGAGTCCCCTCTTTGGGCAGAGGGGTTCCTGCCCTGCTTCAGAGGCAGAGTCTCCAAACCTCCCACTCCCCTGAAATTTGGGATGAGCAAGACCCTTCCCGGGGTTTCTGGCAGGCAGGGAACGTCCCAGCCACTTGCATGAAAGGTTAGGACCACTTTCCAATTAGAGAGGCAGGAGCTATCGCAATAAAGCTCTTCTGAGGGGATATTAATCAGGGCATCTTCCTCTCACGGAAATGCAAATCAGCAGAATGGAAACAGGAGTGATTAGAGCCAGGGAATAACGTGGGCACTTCAATCCCAGCTCCATGGCCAGCGAGGTCCACGAGGGCACAGGGGAGATGCCCCAGGCTCCCCCCATCAGCCCTGGGATCCAGACGGAGGCATGGGGGACCCATGGGCTCCACCTGGGAACATTCAGCATTGGGTTTTCAGGTCACTGTCAGTGCCAAGGCCACGGGAGCAGCACCAGTTACAGCAAACCAGCCCCCGGCTCTCGGGCTAGCTGCAGATTTTGGTCCATCCTCTTGCACCCACCCAGGAAGGAGGCTTAGAGGAGACCTGGGCAGCACGGGCACACGGGTCGAGGACCTGCCAGGAGAGATGGAGAAGACAGCAGTGGCAGATAAAGGGTGTAGAAGGGAAGGAGAGGGGATGAAGATGAAAGGCGATGCAGAAAGGGGCCAAAGTGTGGGCCAAGGTGGTAGGGTGCACAGAGCACCTCCCTGCCCAGGGAAGTGCTGCACCGAGTCCGGAGACGGCTCTGCTCCTCGCGGCAGGAGGCATTAGATCCAGCTGAGCTGCTTCAACGCAGCGTGCATGTAAATCAGCTGGACAGGCAGAGAGGAGAAAAACAAGGGGGATGAGATAAGAGGATAGAGAGAGAGGCGAGGGGAGGAGGAGGAAGAGGAAGGAGAAAAGGGGAGGGAAGGAGAGGAGCAGGTGTAGAGAGAAAGAGAAGCATAGAGAGGGCAAAGGGGGAAAGGGAGAGGGAGGAGGAGGAGGGATGGGGAAGCAGAGAGCAGCAGGAGGGCAGGGCGATGGGCCAGGGGGGGTCGGTGCACCGCGGTCCTGCCTGAGTGCGTGCCAGGCGGGCAGCAGCCGCAGGCAGGGGCTCCCACCACCCCAGGTGGGGAGCACGGGGCGAGTGAGGTGGAGGTGCCAGACCTCAATCCAGCCTGGGACGGGGCAACCCTGGGCATGGGCACCCTGCTCCTGCCCCTCGGCTTCCAAACCCCGCAGCACCACCGGGACCTCGCTGGGGTCTGGGATAGAACAGCACCACACAGTCGATTTTCCAGCCATGAGGGAGATGTCTAACGGCCACACAAGTCTGCCATCCTGTAATCCCTCACCTGCAAACATGATTCCCTCAAATCACCTGTCCTGAAACCTGATGTCTATTTGTGATGGAAGAGTTGGTGGGTACCAACCTGGAGGTGACTGCACCTGGGGGATGAAACGACATGGACACGTCGCTCCTCTAAGTCAGGAATATCTTGGAAAGCACAGCGAGTGATTCCCGATAAATAATAACTGGGCCCTGTCGCTTTCAGCCAGGGAACTCCAAAGGCAAAACATTATTATTAAATCCCTAGGTTGAGGATCAGCAGCTTCGTGAGAAGTTCTTGTGACTGGGCAGGACACAAGGATCTCCTGACATCAACACGCACTAAGCAACCAATGCTGATGCAAATACCATCTGCTGTAATCATGACATCACCTTTAATTACATAACGAATGAGGATGTCGCCACATGCAGAGTCCTGACGTCACCAGCAGAGCTGGAAAAAGGTCTGGAGTAGGATGATCAAAAAAATTAGTCCAAAGGAGGAAGACCTCAGCCTGGAAAAGAAGCAGCTAGAGAGGCACATTTGTGGCCTCAAGAAGGTCAGCCGAGATTGATTGCTCACTGCATCTCCCAATAAAAGAATTAGGAGATATCCAATAACATTAAGAGGCAGCAGGTTCAAAAGAAACGAGAGGAGATGGTTCCTCACGTGGTACGTGGTTAAGCAGTGGAAGTCCTTGCCACAGCTCTCCGGGGATGATTAAAGCTTACATGTTTACAAAAATCAACTAGACAAATTCATGGGAAATCCATTGAGGGGCATTAAAGACAAAATGCCACTCTGGCTCGGCGAGTCCCTGAGCTGCCATGTGCTTGGGGCTGGGAGATGCTCAAGAGATGCATTGGTGCCGGTCATTGGGGGGGACACGCAGGGGACAGCTTGGGCAGGGGACAGCTGCGCTGAAGATGGCAGACGACGTCTCCAAGCCAGCACACAGACGTCAATACAGTCTGCATCACACCCTGGGCGATGTGAAATCCCAGTAGCCGGGTGTATTTACAGCCCAGTCTTGGGGAATGCTGAACCCCGAAAAGATACAAAGTCCACAAGAGCAGGACCACACAGTGCCACTATTGATGTCACCTTTAACCTCACCCAGCCCAGCACTGGGTTACCCTCACGTCACTTCGCCAAACGCTGTTTCCCAGGACGCCGAACCCCCCCGGGAGCCCAGCTGGACACAGGGGTCCATCCCTTGGGAGCCTGGCCACGCACCTCCCCACGCGCAGCATCCCTTCCACGCGCGCAGAGTCCGTGCACGTAGCAATCCCAATTAAACCAAACTACATCGCAGAGGGGCCTGGCAGCGCTGCATTTATCAGCCTGCCTGGAAGGGGCTTGTGCAAGCTGTCCCCCCGGCTGACAGATTAGACAGCAGACAATTAGGTTTCAGACACACACACACGCGCGCGAGCACACGCAGGCACACGCAGGCACACAAATCCTTTTTCTCCATCCATCTGCAAGGCCGAGGTGGCTGAGCCCAGCTGCGCGGCCGTCCGGTGCTTCTGAAGCTGCGTGCAGCTGAATAAGAACGAGCCCCTGTGCCTCGGCTTTCAGTGCCCGCTCGCAAAATGAGCGAGAGGTCCCCAAAGAGATGACACAATTGCAATGGAAATGATTAACCCTTGACGGGCTGGTTTTGCCGCCTCCTCCCCGCTCCGTACCGCTGCAGCCAGCCTGGCGGCAAACTCCCGCTCTTTGGGTTTCAAGGACAAAGCCGGAGCAAGTTAGCACTCAGCCAATGTCATGGGGAATAAGCAACCTCCTGCGGTTGTGCTTCGAGGCGAGCCAGGCTTTTTTGGGGCTTAGCTGGATGCATCCCTTCACTGCTGGGAGATTCCCAGCTCCTGGAAGCGGGGACGGTGTCTCCACACGAGCACCACTTCTGCAAAGGTCCCACCAAAAGCATCCCCCCCTTGATGCCCAAGACCAGAAACCACGATTGCTACGTCCAGATCCTAGGTGCAATGTAAGCCAGCGTCGCTCCTCAGATTATTGTCCCTTCCAAGGGCTAGCCGGAACAATAATTCAGTATTTCAAAATTAATTGAAACATGAAATGGCTAAGATAGGGACGGAACAAGCTGGGGTGGCTTCTGAAAGGCAAAGCCTGCACGTCCGCTCTGGGAGAGGATTTCTGATGGAATCAACAAAACAATGGATAAAGGGAAATCAGTAGATATAATTTATTGGGATTGTCCTAAAGCCTTTGATAAAATCCCACATGAGACGCTATTAAGGAAACCAAGCATTACTGGGTGAGATGTAAAATATTGCTGGGGAGCGGGAAGCAGTAAAGTGGCACAAACCGGCGTGGGAGGAGGTGGTTAATGCCCTGCCGGGACGGACGTCGGGGGAGCTGGAGGGTGGCCCTGCTCCGAGCCCAGCTCCTGCCAGCATCGGGAGCGGGGAGCTGGGAGCAGAGAGCCCCAGGAAGGTAATGCTGCAGGTGCTCGGCGCACACCAAAACCTTCACAAAACAGCCCCCAAAGTCCTTCCCACAGTCTCTCTGTCTGTCCCAGGCTGCCCGTCCTGTCTGTCCTCCTGTGCAGGCAGGGGTACGGGACCATGAGCAGCCCCCCCCCCCCCCGGCTCACACCTACTTGAGGGAAGATAAGATGAACATGACACCAAAAAGGACCACGTCAGCCCCTGGCCTCCTTCCTCACACTGCAGCCCTTGATCTCCCGGTGTCCTTTCAAGACTTCTTTCAACTGTCCATCTGGAGAGGAGAAAGCCCAAGGAGAGAAATCTCCCATCCCACGTTAGGAGTGGGTCATGCTGGGGGAGGCAGGATCCTCCGGAAACACCGCTCTCAGCTGCGCAAAGAGCTTTCTAAAAACAGCACCGTGATTTAATTCTTGTAGTTAATTTTTGAAGAAAGGGAGATCAGATGAGAAGAGTCTGTCTTGGTGCCTGGTACCCACCTCACCAAGGCAGTTTCCTCTGCCAGGCAGAGGATGCAGCCAGCTCCAAGACAGCAGATGCCCAGGTAGAAATGACCACAGAGGTAACTCAGCCCATCCCTCAAACCAATGCCGGCAATTTTTTGAGGTATATTTTCACAAAATACAGACATACACCCTAGCGTTACAAGATGCATCATCCACTAAAGTCAGAAGAAGCTCTCCAGATGCACTGGGAATGTCTAGATGTTTGCCAAGGAAGATTGCTGCTCTCCCTGAGCTCTGGTTATTAGCAGTAGCATAATACTGGAGACAGGAGGATGGACCTGGCCTCACAGAGCACGTCGTACAGCAATTTAGGACTGCCTGGAGGCTGCCGCATTCATCGCCTGCAAGCAGCCAGGTCATGCAACAAGCTCTGCCCCACACGCGAGCTGCTCCATCTCCAGACCTGCCGGCTTTCTCACCTGCTCCAGCAGGGCTGGCCCAGAGCCTCATCCCTCCCTTCACCAGAAGCCAGCTCCTCAGTTTTCAGCCTAAACTTATTTGTGGGCAGTTTCTAGTCATTTGGTCCCCTGCCAACAATATCCGTCAGTGAAA
This sequence comes from Balaeniceps rex, assembly GCA_013401315.1. Taxonomy (NCBI): domain Eukaryota; kingdom Metazoa; phylum Chordata; class Aves; order Pelecaniformes; family Balaenicipitidae; genus Balaeniceps; species Balaeniceps rex. Next base: position 79,355 of record VYZW01003015.1, on the reverse strand, counting down.
CAGCTCCTCTCCCGCCCCAGCGCTCCGTGTCCCCTGGTCTACCAGATTTGCAAAGCTGAGTTTGCAGAGTCTCGGGAGATGGGCCATTCACCGCTTCTCCTTGGGGACTTTGCCATCATTTCATGTATCAATCCATAAATCACCCCTCCAGGTTCATCAAGGACCTATATGTTTCCCTCTGCAGCACTAAGCAGGGTACCGGGGAGAATTTTCCCGATAACTACACCGCATTTTCCTCTCCTCCTTTCATCCCATTACCCATAGTTATATCCCTTAGACCACTCTAAATAATTACTCAGCGGGGTGTTTATGACCTTGAGATATTTGTCCATCCCTGGTTTAAGTGAACCCTTAGCCAAGCTACACTTAATATTTAGGCTACACAGAGAAACACTCGCATTCAAAATACTTCCAGGCTGTGGTGGGGAAGTCAATAGGAAGAACTGATCCTGCACCATTTGCCACGGCTCTGAGGCCATTTTTCAGTCGCAGGCGGCTTTCTGCTTCCTCAGTTGATATTTTCCCATTAAAAACCCCACGACCTGGAAACCTCCCTGTGCACGCTTCCCCCATCCTTAGCTTAAGGACAAGGGTGTGAAGGGGCAGTTTATACAGGGTGGTTCACGCAGAGGTGGGAGACATCCAGATAAAGCTATCCAGACACCTCCTTCGGAAGGAAGAGACGGGTTGTCTGAAAAAAGCCCTTGGGAATTACAGGGAAGGGAGGAACGGCCCTAGCTGCTCACGAGAGGAGCCAGCCTCCAAAATAAGAGTTGACGAGGCCAGGAGGACCCAACGCTTTCCTTTGTGCCAGGAGAACCACCGGCGTCGGCAGGGATGCCCGTTCCCCTCCAGCCTCCCAGGGAACGAGTGCCTGGGCAAGGTGAGGGTCAGGCCCACAGTGAGGGATGGTGAGACTGGCCACAGTAATGGAGATTTACTGCTCCGAGCCCTGTTAGCTGGGCCATCTGGATACCAAGCATCAGCACGAGTTATTAGAGACCACAGCGTGATGTTGTACGGGCACAAAGGCACGGAGAAGCGGGAGATGCTGCCATAGCTTCTTCCCACGCAGGAAGAAGGTGGGAGCTCCGGGAAGGTTTCCACTGGAGCAAAACCCCAACAAGGGGAAGGAGAAAGGGAAATGCACACCCAGACACTGTGCAGGCGCTCGTGGATACCAACATAAACACGCTGGTCTGCATGGAGTGCATCTGCGCTCACAGCTCCGTGCACGGGCGCTCGTGCCCAGGCGCGGCGCTGGCATCTGCTGCAGAGGCGAGAAAGGGTGGAGGAGGAGGAGAAAGCAGCAGGACGAGCTCCCCATCTGCAGCACTGCCAGCTTCAGGTGTTCACCTGCCCTTGCTAAGCCCTAAGCAAAATTACGAGGAGGGTCTAAAAGTTTGTGTCTAAAGAGTGCTCAGCTGGGGGTGGTGATGGTGTATCTTCTGCTTTTTGATGATTTAGGAGGTCACTTTTCCTTCATTGCTTTTGCTACGGCTGCAAGAGATGGAAAGACTACCTTTAGTGTTTTTACTGAAAGCTGGGATCTTCTCATAGCTACCAGACTCTGCGACCTGGACCTTTAAGTATTTTCTATTGATGAAGAAAAGAGCATGGGTGGGTGACACCATTTTGTAGGGCAAACGCCCCAGCACTTGACACAAGGACACACTCTCTCTTCTTGTAGCCAGCCCAGGTTTCTGTTCCTTTGCAGCAAGCTTGGCCTCAACGGTTAGTCCCAATATATACCCTGCAAGAGGCCCCAGTCTGACTCATGGAGGGGAAACAACTCACTGTGGTTACGAAGCATCACTTTCCCAAAGAGGAAAACAATCCAGCACGTGAAACAAAACCTCTTTCCTTCCTTAAAACTGGGCATCAACTTTCAGGAGACAACAGACGACCCAACCTGACCCATACACGGTCTGGGGAAACAAAACCTGGCTTGCATGGGTAGAAGAGTGTTTCCACCAAACCTGTGCCAGCCCCTGGGATCTCCAGGTGCCATCCCAGGTTCTCCACCATTGATGTGGCCCCAACCCTGGACCCGTTTCAGTCCTCTGTGGGTGATGTAGCTGCCTCCAAACCTTCAGCCCCCAAAGGGAACAGACCTGGCCACATCCAGCCCTACGGAAGAGCATCCTTCATGCATTCCCTTCAGCCCTCCACCCCAACACTGCAGAGAAATAACCCCCCGGTTACCCCCACCACCTCGATGGCTCCTTGGGGAGTGGAGATTCTGGCTTGAGAAAATCAAATAGTACAAGGGGAGGAAAGCAAAAAGAGAAAGGAGGACAGAAATAGGGCTGGGGATGCGGGGGGCTGCCAGGCCAGGGCTCCTGCAGGTCTCAGCCCAGCATCGGGCTATTTTCTGCCTTTTCCTCTTCCTCACCGCTGCGTCGCCATGGCAACCCCATCAGCTGAGCAGCTCTGCTCCCGACTCTGCTTCCCGCTCCATGGGGAGTTTTGGGGGGTTTTTTTCCACCCCTTCTTCTCACCCCAATTTCCCACTCAGGCCCCATCCCAGGAAGGCTCCCGGCTGGCGCCTGGCAGTGCCGACCACAGACTTACAAGGGGTGCTCATAAGGTCCCCCTCGTGCAGCACAGCCAGGGGGGCAATCACCAGCAGGACCCCCCGGGCAGCTCCCACCAGCCCCAGGGAGGGGTGATGGTACCCTGCCTGGTGGGGCACAGCACTGGCTTTGGAAGCAGAGCCCTGCACCGAGGGGATCCCTGCACGCCTCTCACTTTCCCTCCCCTGCCCTGGGAAATGTTCTCCCGTTCAGCATCTCCGGCCCCAATGCCTCCAACACCTCGCCGTTGCAAAGAGCAGGCATTGAGTTTTTGGGCAGCCACCCCAGAAGAATGGTGCTGCCCCCAGAGGCAGACCTCACACGGAGAAGCCCGGGGAGAAGCCCTGTGCAGGGTGATGGTCTTTCTCTGCTAGGGAGAAGTTAGATAAACACCGTCTCAGCATAACTCCTCCTGCCATCAGGGTATGTCAGCCTCCAGATGTCCCCTCCAGCCCCATTTTCTAGGGCTTAAGGCAGCTAAATGTGCCATTAAAAAAAAACTAGTTGAGCCAGAACCATGGGTAACTCAGTGGTTTTAGAATTAAACAGAGCGAGAGGGATGTAGCAAGGCCAAAGTGGTGATGGAGGATGCAGAGGAGCTGGAAGAGGAAGGAATGGGAGGAAGGAAAGAAAAAAAGCCTTTCCTGCCCTCAGTTCAGGCAGGTGTGACGGAAGAGCCATCCACAAGGAAGAGAGGTTTTGAGAACATCCCCCAGCGTTAGATACCTTCTTCCTCCTAACATCACTGCTCTCCTTTTGCCCTTAAGCCCCAACCTTAAATACAAAGGAAGGTCTCTGGCCCCTGGAAAGCCCAACTTTGAGGAGACCAGATGCACCTCCACAGTATAATCTCCCCTTTCTTGCCTAGCGTTTGGCCATGCCGAGCACCGGGCTGGCACATCCCCAGAGCACCATGAGCTCATCCTGCCTGCCCAGCTCCTCGCCAGGACAGAGGAGTCCCTTTGGGGTGTTTTGCGTTGGTTTTGGTGCCTTCAGAATAGCGGTGTTTGGCAATCAGAGGCTGGGTTAATCTGACCCTGTCATACATATCAGATGTGCAGCAGAAACAGCCCTCCAGTAAGCATCACCACGACATTTGGGGAGGGTTGGTTGTTTTTTTTTTTCCCTTCTCTTTTTTATAGCAGACATCTGCAGCGGGAGAAGAGGGATGGAGGAGAGAGGAATGAGCAGAAACAGCAAATCTTCCAACAGCCAAATCCCACTGACTCAAAGCCCCCCATCACCCCCAAATCCCAACTTGCTTGGGGTCAGACCAAAACCCTGCCGGAGAGGAGCAGCCCAGCGGGGCTCCGGATGGCTCGGCACGGCTCGACACAACCTCCTGGCACACAGTTATCCCTGCACACATCCTCGCCAGGCTCCGGGCTTCTTTATACGCAGAATCACGCTGACTTAACTGAAGGTGCAATTTTGCAGCCGCTTGCTGGGGAAGCCGAGTTTCTTTCCATGTGGTTTAAGTCAATTAGGAGCAGGTTGAAGCTGAAGTGAATTAAGGCGTTCAGCCTCAAACAGGAGTGCCTGCCTGGAGGGGAGGGGAAGGCAGCTCTGCACCACTTTTAGCTAATCCAGTGCAACTCAACCAATATAAATCCGAGAACAGACAAGGCAGCATCCATCCATCCATCCATCCATCCATCCTTCTCCCTCCCTCCTCCTCCTCCCTGTTCTCACTTTTTCTCCCCCCTCCTTGCTTCCCTCATCCTTCCCCCATCCCCTCCCTGAAGACTTTTTCTCCTGCTGTTCATCTCTTGCCCGCTTTCTCAGCCCCCCTCCCGGTGCCCACATGCGTGAGGGGGCCGGGAAGCAGTTGGAGACCAAACTCCTGGTGGCACCGAAGCACGGGCCGTGCTGAGAGCCCGAGACAGCTCCAGAGCAAGGAGGCAAAGGAGTGGGATGAGCGAAAAGCGGGTAGGTTTGGGTGCGAGCAGAGGAACTGCTTGCAGCCTGGGAAGCTCAAGGATATAAGGCGGCAGGGGAGAGAGGTTGCTTTATAGCACCAAGCACACCCGGAGTTGCTGGGGTTTGTCCCCACACGGTCCTGCCGGTATCCAGCCCCCTGCCAGGACGCAGGGCAGGGAGAGCCGGCGTGCCGGAGCGGCTGGTCTGATGGCACGGGAACAGCTCGACTGGCTCGAGGAGGGAAGCACCGTGTGGCAGCAGGCATCCCTTATGGCATCCCTTGCTTCTCTGTTGTCTTCCACAGGGACATCAGACAGCATTTTAGAGCCCAATTTTCAGGGTGTTTGGAAGTCTGTAAGGGCTACTATTAACGCAGGAAGATGCATCAACGTGGGTGCCACAGCGTGTTTTTAAGCTTAATTAAAGCACCACCTTCCTCTATCCCCCCCCCCAAAAAAAGTCCTTAATCTCCCAGATTAACATCTGGAAATAAAACGAGCAATGTTTAATTTCTCCTAGACCTCACCTAGCTATGCAGGTGTCAAAGCCCCTGGAAGAAGGATGGCTTCTGGCCCCACGCCGCAATGGCAGAGGGTGTGGGTAGCCCCTACGCACACCAGGAGCCAGCTCCAGCTGCTGTTAGCAGCTTCCCTAGGCAAGGGGAAGAGCACAGAGAGGATTAAGCAGCTCCAAGCCTGGGCTCTTGAACTGTACAGGGTTTCTTTGCTGATGCAGCGTATCTGCCTCCATCCCCTGGAGCAGTGAGTGGGGTTTCCCCAGGAGGCTGGGGGAGAGGAAGAGGAGGAGGATGATGGCAGTCCAACCCCATGGAGCTGCTCAGGGGCTGTTTGGGGGATGCCAAAGCTCTGTGCAAAGGTACCTGCCACGCTCTGGCTGCTACCAAGGACTCCCACATCACACAAACAACCTGCACGAAGAAAACGCCGCCGGAGCAAAGCCCCACACACCCTGCTCTGTGCCACAAGCTGAGCTGCAAAATCCTCATCCCTGGGTGCTCTCTGCAAAAGGGCAAAGACACCAAATATTTCCAGCGATCCCTGCTGCAGGTTGAGCCGGCAGCACTGTGCAGTTAGTCTCCATGGTTCACGGCATTGGCTGCTGCCAGCAAAGGAAAGGAGGAACCGGGGGGGAGAACAGAGCAAGCACAGTGGGGGGACAGTTAATTAGAAAAGCTGCCCAAGATGTGGGCTTGCCAGACAAACTTTGGGATGTCCCTCCACGCCTCATCAATGCAAATGAAGCAGGAGGACCCAGGGAGACATCCCATGCTCCCCGTTGGGTTTATACCCAGATAACTGGATGACAAGGCTGGCTCCTGGCAGACGCCGGTGCTCCTGGCACCCTCTGACCCATAGCTGCAGCCTTTTTTTAGTCTCCACCTGCACCGGCTCGGACAAAGATGTGGAAGCTGGTGCACACCAAATCTGCTGCGCTTGTAAATGATACGACTCCAGAAAGAAACGTGGCGCGGACAGACTGATGTAAAGGAGCCCATGACCCACCGCAAACATCTCTCCCCTCTCTGCTTCCCTCCAGCCCCCCCAGCATCCACGCACACCGATTTCCTCCTGGGGACACACAGCCCTGGTCCACCTTGGGACTGCTGCAGTGCCGCTGTGGTCTCCTCAGGCACTAAATGCCTAGAAAATGCCTCAAAAAATGCCAAATCATTACATTCTATCTAACTACAGATTTTCCTCAACAACCCTCTGGTTGAGCACCCAGAAGAAGCCGTTCCCATGCAGGAAAAGCAGGAGGACTCAGCCCTCCCTGCATGGGGTCTGTGCTCCCATTCAGGAGACATTGGGGTTGGCACGGATATCCCAAGACCTGGGTGCAGGATTTCAGGAAGCTCCAGCTGGAATGACGTGAAGCAGGCGTGTGCTAAGGGTTAGAGAGGAAGGCTGGACACGTGGGACAGGAAGCCAGATCCCATTCCTGCCTCTGTCCACGACTTCCCCCATGACCTTGGACAAATTCCAGGGGCACCAGATTTTCAGGCAACTTCAGCTCCCCTTTGGTCCCAGACTTACCCGAGCAGAGCCTGGCGTGGGCAGGCAGGATGCCGAGCAGGCTGGAAAAGCCAAAGCCTGGTCAGCACCTTGGTTCCTCACCCTTCTGAAGGGCATCGCCAAGGCTGCCTTTCTGCCACCCCATTTCCAGACAATTTTTCAGAGGTGCTGGGGTGGGAAGGAGATGCTTCACATCTGTGCAGCTCTCTGGGAGCTGGGGGAAAGTCCCTCACCTCCAGAATGGCTTTGGGGGTGGTGGTCCAGGAAGAGACGCAATAAAGAAAATGCTCCTTAGAAACCAAACCAAAGCATTGGGTGTTTGTGCAGAGCCAGGGCGGAGGCTGGATTCACGAGCCCTGTTCTCTTGAGGGAGGTCAGACATGCCATTTAGGCACAGTAAAAACCTTCTGGGTTGAAAGCCAACAACACTTGCAAGGGACTTCGATGTCTCCCGGATGCTTTGGGGCGCCTGGAGCCCAAAACATTTGTGCTCTAAACCACGGGCGCAGATGCAAGGAGTTTGGAAAAAAGCAGCAGCAGTGACAGCACCAGACCTGCCGAGCCCCGGCAGGCGCACGCTGGACCGGGCTGGCCTTTGCTCTCCATTTTGCTGTCCCCAGTAGTTGTGTTGCTGTCACCCAGCGCAGCTTTTTGGAGACCCTTTGGGGCAGGGCAGCAGGGGCAAGCCAGCACCTAATCCTGCAACATCAGCTCCAACCACTCCAGCCCTGACAGCAGCAGCAAGGAGGAATGGAAAAATACAGAAAGGACCTGAAGAAAGCTCCCTCGTAAAGGGGCTCAGGCCACACTTTGGACCCTATTTCCCACCTCTGGTCCCTTTTCTTGACAGCCGCACTGTGTATCCACAGGGAGAGAGCAGATCCGAGCTGCAAACTTTAAAAAAAAAAAAAAAAAGGAAAAAGAAAAAAGGAGAGAGGGAGCGAGCAAGCGAGAGAGTGTCTGACTACAGCCCTAAGGGCTGTCACAACAGATAAAACCTCAGCCAGGCTTCGCAGTTTGAGCTCCTGCACGCTAATGCACAGCAGAGCTAAAAATACCGACGTGTGGAAAAGCAGAGGCTGCTGTTGCTGCCTTTCGAGCTGATCGCGGGCTCCAGCTTCCCAGCCAGCCCGAAGCAGCCAGAGGCACAGCCGCAGAGGGGGAACTGCGGCCCCGGAGAGGGGCAGGGGCACCCTGGGAGTCTCCCCCACCACCCAGTTGCAGGGCTGGCTCTGCCCACACCGTGCCCGGCCCAGCCATCTCACGGAAAGGGCTGGGTTGGGTTTGTGCTGATGTGAAGTAAAATATCTGGGCCACGCGCTTTTTGCTCTGCAGGCAGAGCGGGATGGCAGTGGAGGGATGGAGCAGCCTTGGGGAGAGAGGCCGACGCACTGAGAAAGGGGAGGATGGAGCCCATGACGAGAAGGATGCAGGGAGGCTTCGCAAGATGGGGAAGAGGCAGGACAGATCCAAAGCCCCATCCCTGGGGCTGCAAAACAAGCAGCCTGGTGCTCATCCCTGAAGTCAGCTTCACGCGAGAAGGGAACGAGCTCGTGGCTGTGTTGCCACGCTATCTCCTGATTTATCTGGCCATCTTCTCTACAGCAGTCGTTAGCCTATCTAAGGCCCGGAACAGGAACATACTTAACCATGCACTTAAATTCAAGCATGCACTTAAAGTCCATTTTCTTGAATGGAGCTGAAGGACGTGCTCAAGGGTTAGCACGCGATTAACTGCTTTCGGCAAAGGTCAATCCTCTGAACCGGGGCTCACTCAGGGCCCTCTTCTCCCAAACCCAGGGAGGGCACCTGGGTGTCCCTAAGCCATTATATCCCCTCCTGCAAATTCAGGCAGAGCTCACTACTCCTGGGGACGACCATCCTCCAAAACGCTGATTAACACCAGGCATCCAGCAGTCGTCACACTTCCCGCAGCAGGTCTGCGTTGTCGCTGGCAGACACCGAGCGGAGCAGCCGCCTGCCCAAAGCCCCCAGCTCTGCAGCCCAGGAAGGTCTCAGTCTAAATTTAGAAACCATCAGGATGATGAAGGCTTGGATGGTCTCCCTCAGCTCACAGCCAGACTGCATCTCTTATGTGCTGTGCATGTTTCTTGCTCAGTCCCACAAGTGGGACAGACAACCGTCTTGAGGTCACTTCACCCCAAGACCTGGAGCCCAAACTCAACCTGGGGGCACCAAAAATAGAGTCTCCAGAACCCCAGCGTCCTGGCTAGCACAGCCTGCGCTGCCTTCCTACACCTTACAGGGATCAAATCCTTGCCTGTTCATCAAAATCAGGGGAGAGGCTCACCCTCCCCAGGCAGCACCCCCATATCAGCCCCACATCACGCCTCCCACATCAGCACTGACCCACCTACAGAGTTCACAGCCCAATTACCCCATGCATCACCCAGTTCCTTTTCTACTCACAGTAACATTCGAGACACCAGCGCAAAGTCCCCGTGGATCTGTTTCAAGTTGCATTATCAGCACATTTGGCATTTTCATCATGCTTAGGACACGGTCCCCTACAAAAGGCCAATTTATCTTGAAAGCAAACCCCTGCCGTAGAGGCTGCAGTTTCCAGCAGGCAGCGGTTGTGCCAACACAGCCTTCGGGCAGGGCGGCGAGTCCTGCTAAACCCAACGGCATCGACGGTGTCCTACGCTGGGGCAAGAACAACAGCCCCAGCTCAACCAGCTACCCGAATTTCTCCGCACCCGAACTGGTTGTTTTCACCACACCAGTGCAAGCCACGATAGCAGATCCGTTCCTGAATAATAGCTATTACTTAGATTAATTAATTGATGTTTCCGCAGTGTGTCGAGGAATTGAAAGGGGTAAGGAGGGAGTGAAGGAGGGGGCAAATCAACAAAAGAAGCGCTACCTAAGGCCAGAGGTTGAACACCACGCAGGAAGAGAAAAGCAGGTTTTTATAGTAATTACAACATCAGTATTTATGGGTTAGGCCAAGAGGGTCCCCCCAAGCACTGACGGCAGCTGGGTCCATCTCAACCAGTCTCACTTGCACAGGATGGGGCAGGAAAACTCCCTTTCTGATCCCAGCACAACCCATCCAAGCTGAGCATCAGTCACTCCTCTGTAATTTGTTTCACAGCACAACAAACTCCCAAAACATCAAAACTCTGGCTTTGTTTTTTGTTTTTTTTTTCTCCTTTTCCCTTCCAAATCAAGTAGACACTTGCCAACGAGCCAGCCCAGCCCCACACTTCCAGTATTTCAGGGGCTCTTCCAGCCCTCTTTTTTGCTGCACACAAGCACATTCATATCATATCTACACTAGATACATAAACCTTACACATCACCATCCAATATAACCCAGTGTTGGCAAATACCACAGCACCATCACAAGGTGTTGCGAAACCTTTTGACTGCCACAAAGCCCCTGATCCCAAAGCCATGAAGTTATGGAAGAAGAGGGGAAAAAAAAAAAAAGGAAAAAACCAAACCTCTTCTTTCATTAAAAAGAAAAATTCACAACCCTCATGGTTAGAGGTAAAGAGTTGAAAATATGAGTTCTGAAAATATGGCTCCTAGCCACACAGAAACTGGAAAGCACGCAGAAGTCAAGATTTTTCACACAAGTTTTACACCAGACTTTTGATCCAGGGCAGCACCTGGCATTACAATCAATCTCCTTATTTGCTTACATTTGAGCGTACAAAGAGGATAGCTCCCAACAGAGCAGCACTCACAACCAGGATGACTTTTCCAAACAGAGTGAGCTCCAGCAAAAATCTGGATGTCCATGGAGAAGACTAAGCAGGAGCTGGTCCCATCTAACAACCAGCCATGATCCCACTAACAAGGAGCCCCATGGCCCAGGGAGATCAGACACCCAGCAGACCCCTTGACCAAGCAAGAACCCCTGCTGTAGCCCTACCCATAGCTCTGAAAAAGCCCCAGTTCCTCACCTCTCTGGCTCAGGAGATCACTGGTAACCACCAACACTTCTGCTAGACCACCATACAGCTTCATCATCAAGCTTTTAATTGAAAACCCCCTCGAGGCAATGCTGCACCAGCTGTGGTCACTCAGGCTGGTCTCACACCCTTAGGACTCTTGAGGAAACACTTTGCAAAAGGGAGGTAGAGGGGTACGGAAACCCCACCTGGAGACTCAGAGCTGCCCAGCCCAGGCCCTGAAAGCAGCTCTGCAGTTCTGGCAGGCTGATGCCCCAGATGGCCCCATGTTGGACCCCATGAGGCTGTACTCCTTCCTTACCTGGTGCTTCAATTTGGATTGCAAGACCTGTGAGCCAAGGAGCATCGTATGTATTGGTCCAGCTACCTGCAGCCACAAAATGCTGCTCTAGCGAACGTAAAGTGCAGCTACATGAGTTTCTAATAAATATTATCAGACTCATCACCATCAACATGTCCTTGTTGGTCTTCCTAGTGGAGGTTCCAAGAAAGAGAAAGGCTTTGGGCTTTCACGCTTCAAAGTGTTGTCTCCATCAGGGTCACATCCACCAACCAGCACAGGGCAATCATCCCACAGCACTCCCTTTCCCAGGTTTTGGGGCTTGTCAGCCCACCCTACCCGCTCCTCCCGGGGTCGGTGCAGCCCCCTCTGCCTCTGCGCCCCATCTCCAGCCTCCTGCCTGAGATGTGGAAAACCCAGAGCTGTTTCAGAGGTGCATGCTGTCACTGGGGTGAAAAGCCAGGCATTCAGGTAATTCAGAAAACCCCCAAACCTGCCTTGGTCCAAAATCCTAAAGATGCTCCTAAACCAGCACTGCCTGGCGGTGCCAGGGCAGGCTCCCCTCGCACACTCCTGTCCCGAATTCATCAGGCCTCTTTGCCAGCTCTGGCCTCTTGAAATTCTGCACACTAATAAAATCCTAACTAATTTACATCCAAGATGGGGAGTGAGTGGCAGCTGTTGCTATAGAAACCCTCTCCCGAGCCCTGGCTCCTGGCTGCAGCTCCGAGATGAGAGCCTGGAAGCCAGCTCGGACCCCAGCCCCGATGGCACCGGGACGTCCCGTGGTGCCTGGCTGGCCCCGCACAGGCTGAACCCAGCGCTGCTGCCTGAGGTCCCGCTGCAGCAGGGGTGCACGGAGGATGGGGTGGCCACCACCACCACCACCAGCCAGCCCCAGGTGTCCTGTCTTCCTCCAGGCCCTGCCTTTTGCACCCTCCATCGCTAAAGGGTCTTGCCTGCCCGCCACCCTTCCCCGAGAGCCTTTAATCACCAGCTCCTGGAGCCAGGGGTCTGCATGACAAACCCCGCTCTCATTTGGAGAAAGCAAAATAAAAAGGACAGCAAAACAGAATTGCTCCCTGAGCTGCCAGATTTTGGGGAAACGCTGGAAAACCTGAGCTGAGGATCCCACCAACAGAAGGAAAACTTGCAATGTGTTTAACACTTAATGTGGTTATTTTTTTTTCTTAAGTTGGACTGATGATTATTCAGTGCATGACCTCTGGGGTGTTAACACTTTGGATTGAGAACGGCACCTTACACAAGACCTTCCCTCGGCTCCGAGCAGGCTGAGCCCTTGTTTACCGAAGGAGCTCAGCTTACAGCATGAAACCTGGACCCGTCACCAAGGCTTCACCGTTCCCGAACAGCTTTCCTGGGCACAGAGACATCACATCTCCATGGTGAAGCATCCAGGAGTGAGCTTCTTCAGCAGAAAAGCAATGAGAGGACATCATCTCCGTGAGGAAGGGAAGAAAGCAGCCCCACCTCCAGCCTTCACACCGGAGCCAGGTAGCTGCGCCATCAAGGGTGCTGCACCCTGAGCTCTGCTAGTAGCACCCGGATGCAGATCTGCTCCCGGCAGCGCATGGGGGACGGGCAGTGAATAAATGTATCTGGTCCATGGGGCCAGATCCTGCTCTGTTACACCTGTGTAAAACTGGAGGCAATCAGTTCTTGAGCTGACACATCGGTGTGTGTCGAGGAGTGGCAAGCGCACACGTCCTGGGTATGTGCTGGTGGGGTGAATGGGCTTCCTCCCCCGTGGATGTATTCCTCGGGTTTTCCATGGAGCAGGATCCAGCACAGGTACTCCTGGGCCAACCCCCTTTCCCTTGGCCAAGATGTCAAGGATGTATGAAGGTTGCTCAGTGGAGACTTCTCCCTCGTCTCCTACATACGTGCTGTGCCACGTGGGCACCACGAGTCCAGGATCATGGGTGGTGGAAGGCTCCTTGCCCACCACCTTGTCCCCAGGGACGGACGTCCCCGGCATACCTCAGGAGCTATTTATTCCTCCCTTCAGCCCTCAGCTGCCTGCTCCGTCATGCAGGGAAAAACTGACTCAGACCTTCCCGAGATAAGGCGACCACATCTGCAGCCAAGCTCCCCAGGAATGCAATCAAAATAGCGACCGGCAGCCCAGGCGAGGGAAGGAGGGGGCAGAATTTTTCGCTGCCGACTCTGACCCCCTGATGGACTGTTGCCATGGAAAGCCAGCAGCCAGCAGCCCCAGCTGGGGTCCTGCTGAAGGATTTTCCCTGCTTGGCCTGAGGCTAGGGCAAGGGGAAGGGGGGGGAACGCTGGGGAAGAGCTTGCATCTGGCTGCGACAGCCCTCCCCTGCTAGCAGGTGTGGAGCTCACCTCCCTCTTGGCTGGAGCATCCCGAGATGGTTTGTGATCCAGCAGTGGGCTCAGACGGTGCTGGGCAGTGTTTGAAGCCTGGTGCAGGAGCACGGATAATAAACCAGATAAACCCAGCTCCATATTAATGACAGAGGGACCAGGGAAGGCTCAGAGAGATGGTAACCTAAGACTGGGCTGCCATCCTCTGAGATGGTGAGATCTCTGGGGCACCCATCCAGCTCCTCTCCCCTTCAGCCTGTTTCCAATCCCTCATTTTTGCATGAAGAAATAGGACAGTAATTTCTGTCCTGCGGGGAGAAACAATACAGGAGCTGAAGCGACCCCTTCCAGGCTGCCTGAGCAGTCTGACGTTTGGGGGAAGATTTGTACAACTTTCTTATTGTCAAAAAAACCCACCGTGGTTGGAGCTTGCACCGAGCTGGGCACTGCGTGATGGTTTCTTGCCCCGGTGCTTTGAGATGAGGTGGAAAAGGCCAGGGCTTGAAGCTGCCTACTTACACCAGAGCCTGGATCAGGCACTGTGAAATCTGCTGCCAGCAGCAAGCACCCAGAGGAGCCGTCACCCCTCCTGCTGCCTCGCCGGGAGCTGGCAGGAGGGGACGGACAGCTGCTTCTCCATAATCATCTCTCCACCACTGACGACATGCTGGAGCTAATTTTCAGAAGACACCTTGGGAAGAAGAATGCATTTACAACAGCCGAAGCACCAGGAAGAGCATCTCCTTCCAGAGAACCAAAGATGCGCAGCAAAATAAAATGTCGCTTCTTGTTAACCCTTGCCTGTACCTAAGCAAGCAGTACAAAAGTTGCTGGTCAAATCCTGCCCACGTTCACAGTCCTGTAGCTTTGCCGGTTGTCTCAGCAAAGAGACAATGACTCTTCAGAGACATTACTGACTGAACGCCCCCCCGAAGGAGGGACCATGCCCCAGTTTGAAGCCAAGACTTGCTCTCTCAGATACCTGCTGAGATCGTGGTCCCAGCGATCGCTGTTCCAGGCACCTCTCAGCCATTCCGCACGTGTGTGGCACGCGCAGCAGCCGGGATGGGGGATGACGTGCAAAATCCACTGGGTAGAGATCCCAGCCCTGCTCTGGCTTTGAAAAACATCCCTGTCCCAGGAGGGGAAAGGAGAGCTGGAGAAGGTGAAAGGGAAGGGAGGGGGCACGCCACCAGCGTATTGATCTGGCGATATGAAAAGGATTTTTCTTCTGGTTCCTGAGCTGGAGACGGGAACCCGTTGGATGAAAACCTCAGCTCTCCCACTGCCCTGGTTTCAGCCACTCCAGGCTGCTGTTTAATTAGATGAGCATTAGCAGAAAGGCAGCTGGGCAGCTGGGAGGGGCCCGGCTTTCTGCACCCCGTGGTCGCCCGCTCTACAGGAGGGTGCTGCTGTCGGAGGCACCGCTCAACCGTACCCACCGGGGCATCCTCCCGGCTCCTCCGGCAGCCAGGCTGAGCCAGCCAGGAACCGGCGGAGAGGTGCCAGGGAGCAGACCTGGCTGACCCTCGAGCCATTGGGACCCCAGCCGCCCCACGAAATGCAGTCCTTAACCCTTTCCCCCCCAAATTTCCAGCAGCCACGTGTGAAGCCCAGTGACAGGACAGGGTTTCCTCCTGCATCAGCCTCAGGTTTAGCTCAGTAACGACCTGGGAGCCAGGGAGGCTGGAGCATGGAGCAGGCATTTTTCCTGCCTGCATCCTATCTGGGAGAAATTACAACAAAGTCGGGAAGGATTTGCAGTTATTTTCACACTCCTTTTCCCAGATTAACACATGGATCCACTTTCTGTTCAGCAGTCTGAGAGCGTATTGTTTTGTCTCTGTCACAACCTCGCACTCCCGCGTCCCAGAGCTTTCCAGCGCCCCACCGATGGGTATGGGATATCAACAGGAACGGAGGAGCTCGCTTTAATTAGCGTGCACTTCTTAATTGGGCTGCAAGCTCCCCAGCAAGTCAGCTAGTATTTTATCTTCATTTTACAGACCTGGGAGGGAGGAGGCAGCAGGAGGACCCAGGGACATGACCAAGGGTGGTCAGCAAGAAGGTGGCAGAGCAATGGAGAGATGCCAGGAGTCCTCCCTGTCCCCGTTACCTGCGCTGAACCCAGCAGTGACATTACCTGGTGACAGCTCACCAAAGTACTCTGTTTGCAAGGAATAACGGAAGATCCCAGATTACCCATTTGCATAAATCAGCCTCTCTCCCTTCCTATCAACGGAGCGACACAGATTCAAGGAAACCGGGTTAGATCCACATTTATATTGGGGTGCAATACTCACAGGTTAAGCAAAATTCCCCCAACTATCAGACTGGTGCCAAATCCCACCACGGGAAAGACCCTGCCCAGATAGGGCTTTATGTCAAGGCTTTACCAGGGACACGGGGCAAGCTCTCATTACATGTTGTAAAATAAACTTTCCAACAAACCCTGGATGCAGCTGTTTCAGCTGCTTTCAGCAGAAGACATTATCTGTGGAGCAGATAAACTCAGTTCAGCCTTACCTACGGCTCCGCAGCCAGTTCCTCCACAGCAGCGTCAGCACTCAGCTAGCTGCTATCAGCACATCTGCAACGCATCCGTGCCGGAACAAACTTATGCCTGCTCGTTTGGAGGGAGAAAGCCAGAGCCTTCGCATTGTCCTTCTCCCGCAGCGCTCTGGTCTGGCTGGTCTGAACTGGCTGTGGTGGGAGCAGGAACGCGTTGCTCCGGTTTCTCACCCTGCCGCTGCTTTTTTGTCCTCATCTCTTTCCATGTGTACTCATTCCCAGGACAGCGTGGAAACACAAGGGGAATCAAATGGCTGTGAGCTCCCACATAACAGTGGCACAACACGGGGTAACAACCAGCCACCAGGTCTTCTGCAGACTATGGGGTGAAGGGCTGCAAATGCTGGTGGAGGCAGTTGGGTGAAGGTACAACCCAAAGCCAGGCTCTCCAGGGCCAGAAGCCAGGAGGTATGAGGGAGCGGAGCGTTGGCTTGCATTGCCTCCTCACTCTCTTACTGTTCCTTATCGCTCTCAAGGGGATGCTTTCCTGCTGCAACTTTCCTTGGTGTTAGCCGAGATGCACAACCCACCACGGCGAGCTGTCGTGCCCAGCTCTGGGACCTCCACATGGTCCAACAGGCTCCAACCAGCCATGTGTTAACCCTCAGGTCTGAAACCCCTGCATCTATCTCAGGAAACAGGTTGACCAATATCTATGGGAAATAAGGGGAATTGGGGAGTGGGGAGCTGGAGGGTCAGTGGAGATGGGCAACACTGAACCTATCAGCTCTGTGATGTGCTGGGATGCCCGGTGTCGGCTCTGGGGCTGGCGTCCCCCCACGCTGGTGGGGAAGCGAGCTCAGGGGCTCTCTCCTTCAGACAAGTCCAAAGGACAAATTTTCCCTGCCATGTCACGAGACCCAAAGCAGCAGCCCACACGCACGACACGCTTCGACCGCCGAACCCCACCACCGCACACGTGAGCACCTGAAACCTCGCGCATGCAAAGCGGCGAGCACATCCCACCAAGTAGACGGAGCTCCAGCAAGAGCTGCGGGGAGGACTGTGCCTACACCTCCATGCAAGCAACCCATCGGATCCAGGCAACAGTCCACAAGCACAGCGAGAGCAACAGGCGCCAACATCCCCCTCCGGCTCCCAGCGTGACTCACACCGGTTGCCATGAAGAAGTCAACATTTGCATGCAGCTACCCCACGGTGGAATGAGAAGCTCCCTCAGGTATTTGCCAACTCTCTGGGGGAGGGTAGCGAGCGGTGGGACCTCAGGGGCCAGCGTGGTACCAGATGGCAAACTCTGGCATTTCCACAGGCATCTCCAGGCTGCTACCAACATGGTCTGTATGTGCGGCACGCCCCAGATGATGCTCCCTGCAAATGAGATGTTCAAAAGAGAGAAGGGAGTTCAGCACCCAACTCCTATTGCATTTCATTTTCTTTCAGCTTCTTTAAACTCACAGCCTCAAAGCTCCCCACCCTCGCCAAGCACCGCACAGAATTAGCTACACGCGGAGCAATCGATGCCGGCGAGGGAGAATTGCGCACGCACGCTCGCACCCACTCAGCACACGCCGCTGAGCACAAAGCGAGCGCAAGCGCACAGACCCCAGCCCAAAGCTGAGCTCTGGCGACAGCGAAACCCAACATATCCACGGGCAGTTTCTCCCAGCATCGATGCACCACATGGAAGTGTCTTCCCCAGCGATGCCCCAGCCCTGCAGTGGGATGGCTGCTCCCGCAGGCGTGTGAAAAGCCCTGGCTTGGGAGAGAGGGGGTAATTATATGCCAGGGGAGCAGCTGATTCAAACCCTTCCTGACCCCAGGCTGAAGAGTTCTCCTGATCGATCACGAAGATGCTCTTTCATTTTCCTCAAGCGTTTCGCTGACGGATGGAAAAATCAATGCCCCACAGAGGAGTCTGGACGGGGGTGGAGCAAGGGGAAGAAAGGGAGAAAAAGGGAACAGGGAATGGAAAGAAGAAGGGAGAGGGGAGAGAGGAGCACGCCGGGGGAGGCAGAGGCTCCTGGAGGGGGTGGTGGGAAGGCAGGTGGGCTGGTGGCACCTACAGCCATCGCCTGCCCCCGAGGTTTGGGATCTTCTCTGCACACGGAGGACCGAGGGCAGACCAAGGCTTCTCCCAGCCACATGCCATGGAGCCAGGGCACCGCTGCTCCGAGAACCCCCGCCGGGCTGGTGCCTCCCCACACCAAGCACCGCTTCTGCAGCACCAATGAAGGCCCCAAATGTGTGCCGTGGGGTCCCCCCTGCAGCAACACTGCTGGTTTCCATGGAAACACCTCCCAGTTCCCCACACAGAGACATCCCTGGTACCCACAGTCAGATGTGGGGGAAGAAACCCTCAAGGTCCACAAGGCTTTTGGGTGAAAATTCCCCATTACCTTGTTTTTCATGAAAATTGCCCTGCTGAGATCCCCCAGCTCTGACTCACTACGTGGGTGCAGTCCAAGCACCGTCTTGGGGTCCCATCCTGCCCACGCAGCTCTGCAGGGTGCCCCGGGCTGGGACAGGGATCCCCAGCGCCTCCGTGTCGGCAGACCCTCCGATTCCAGCATCTTGCCAGTCCTGGGCAGAGATGCTGCCAAAAGGGACTTCATCCCTTCGGGGGGGAAATCTTTGCTAACTCGCACAGCTCATTTAGCTCCTCGGTTTCAGACTGCTGTGGTTTTCAGAGAGGTGGTCAGGCCTCTCCATTTGTACTCGCCGACACCAGCCACTGGAAAAGACACCCATGAATCTCCCCTTGGGTCAGGGGAAAGCCAGGCCCACGCTGCTGGATGCAGATGAAGTGGCAGCTTGCCTCGAACAGTTGGGGCTTTCCAGTGTTTTCTTCCCCACATTCTATTAATAATTAACACAACTGCAATGAGACCGGCTTTTAAGAGGCTTCACTGCCATGGGCTGTGTTACAGTCCCTCTTCCAGGAGCAAAGATTTGTCTGTTACCACTGGAAACTGGGAAGGCTCCGGTCTCAGCCAGGGGTGCCGTCCTCATGGGAACCTGTCCCCGTGTCCCCACCGGGCTGAGCCGACCCATCACGCTGCTGGAGCCAAGGCGACAGAGCCCTGCCAAGGCAGCCCATCCTCAGCTCCTTCCCAAAATCCCACCCCGGGTTAGAGACAGCTCACTGGGCCATTTTAAAATCGCCACCCTCTCCTCCTCGAGGCTGACCTGGGCGTGAGCTCGCCAAGCAGAAGGACAAGCTAACGCTCCCCCTCAAGATGGGATTTGGAGGTTAAAGGACAGAGTTTGGGGGTCGGGGGTGGTCTCTGCCCACTGATGCACAACCCCGTCCCCTGGCACCTGCAAAACAGCGAGTGAGCAAAGCCAGAGCAGCCCATTTTAGGTCACTCTGGGGCATGGTTTTCAGGATCTCCCTTTCCAGAGCGCAGGGAGCCCCTTCCAGATCACCGCAGCTCCCAGCCGCCCGGCCGACTGTGGCGTGCCAGGCTGGGGACGATGCCCTGGGCCACCCGGGGAGGGAGAGCAGGGTTCGAGCCACCCCCAAAGCCTAGGATTCGGATCGAGCGATCTCCACACCTCCAAACACCCTGCTCGGGAGAAATGCAAACAGAAAACAGGGGATGTGATAGACGCAAAACCCTCAGCCCGACCAGCCCTGTCTCCCAGTAATTGCTTTGCCCCCGCTGGGCTGGGGCCTGGATCCCCCGCCCGGCCCCACGCAGAGCGGCCCCACCGGCCCGGCTGGTTGGGGCGGCCGCGGCGCTGCAGGAGGCAGAGCGGGGCCTGCCATAGCCCTGGCAATAAACAGCTTCCACATGCACCCCACGTTGCCTAACCGCCCGCTCCCCGCCCTGACATACCAGCACGCTTATTCATCGGCCTGTGAGGGGCCGAAGCAATGTCAAAGGCGCTTGGCCCCTGGTGCTACAGAGCTGCAGCCCCTCCTGGGACGGGATCCCGTGAGCCCCCCACGGTCCCTGGGGGTGCGGGTAGCCCGAGGAGCCCATCCCGCAGCCATGCCACAGCTCCAGGGCTGCTGCGGGACCCCCAGGCTACCAAACACACGCCCTAAGTGTGGACACCAGTGTTGGCAAACCCTCTCGAATCTCCTTTTAATTGGATCCCCAGTTTTCCTCCTTATCCCACACTGTCCGCACCCCCCAGGCCATCACGCCATGCCTCTCCTTCGGTGAGGACCAGATCAAACCCACTGGGCTCAAACCCGCATCAGCCTTCCCCCCCCACCCAGTGACAGTGTCCTGACCGCCCCGTGTCCTCTGTATGACAAAACCTCTCAAATTAGGGGTTGGGAAGGGGTTTGAGCCCCCAGCCCTGCGGTGGAGGGGGGTCAGCGCTCTGCAGAGCCTGCAGCCGCGGGGACATCAGGGACGCACCACCGGACAAGATCCCATTGCTGTCCCATCCCGGTTGGGACATCCAGGGATGGGACAGTCCCATCCCGGCAGCCTCTGGGGATGATAAACCCCCTTTGAAGGCAGAGAGCAGGCAGGGCTCCGGCTCGCTGACATCCCGGCGAGTTTATGAGGAGATTTTTAGCAGCACCAGGAACAGTCCCCAGATTAGAGCTACAGGCTTCAAAAGGAGCTGCCGAGCGCAAGAGCCGCGGGCTGGAGTCGTTGCGGCTGAAAAGGGAACGCTGCACATTATAAATAGCTGCCTCACTGGCAGCACATCTGTTTCAGGCAGCGGCTCGGGAAGGCTGTGCGTGTTCTGGTTTGGCTATTTTGGGGGAAAGAGATTTGAAACTCACTCATTATTATTATTGTTCGCCCAAGAGATGTGAATGATGCCTGCTTCTCCTTTGCCTTTTCAAAATAGAAAGCAAAACAAGGTGAGTTTCAAGGCGCACAGGGGTGTAAGGTTCCCTGGGAGCTGCAGCTCTCGCTGGGAGATGGTATGAGCACCCCGGTGACACCTGGATCAATGGGTGGTGGCACTAAACAAGGCTGGCCACGGGACAGGGACAGCACAGCCCTTCTCTCTGCTCAGCCACAAGCCACCCTACAGCCTTGGCAAGCCGTGGGGGTGGGAGGGAGACAGGCAGCTGCAGGCAGCAATGAGGCCAAGGGCAGGCGTCGAGGCGAGGCTATGAGTGATGCTCCCCAAAATGCCCTGGGCTCATCTGTGCCTGCCAGACGGGACGGCCTCATCCCCCCGCTGATGCCACCACATCCTCCCATGGCTCTGGCCTGTCCCTGCACCGCAGGAGATGCCGGACCCCCCCTGGGACCGACCTTGGTGCAGAGGAGCAAGGCCGGGTGGCGGGACGAAGGCCACAGCCCCGGGGATGCTCCGGCACCGCTGGGGCAGGGGACAGCGGGATGTCCCAAGCCTGGCTGCCCCGTCCCTTGAAGGGCCAACGTCCCGGGAGAGCCCACGTGTGCCGAGGAGGTGCGGGGCGCCGCCAGAGCGAGCGTGCCCGGGGCAAGCGGAGGAGGATGGAGAGGCGTCCGAGGTCCGGTGGTGTTGGAGCAGCCCTGTGGCACGCAGCCCGGCCCGAGCGCTCCCGTACAGCCCAGCAACGGCTCATTAATCACTCGGCACTGCCGCGGGATGGAGGCCCTCGCCAACCGCCGCCAATCCCCGCGCCGTTACCACAGAAACAACCCTTACCCTGCACAGGCTTCAAAGGGTTTTGTGCGTGTGCCTGTGTATGCTTCTCTATCTCCCACCCCTCCCGTTGTTGTTTTTTGTGTGTTTGTGTGCGAGAAAGAGGGGGTTTTTTTCTCTTCCCCAAGAAGCGTTTGGCACCAGAGCTCGGATCATGTGAAAAGCAAGCGCGGGAGAGACGGACGGAGCGAAGGAGAACCGGGAGAACCAGCTGTGATAGCCACAAGGCTGGGGGGCTTTGGAAAGGAGAAGGGGAAGGGTTGAGGGGGGGCGGAGGCAGCTGCGGTGCTAACGAGTCAAAAATAAATATTTATACGGGGAGAGTTTTAAAACCCTATTTTGCATCGTTATAATAAATTATTCATCCGCCTGTTTCTCCCTGCCCACCTCTCCTGGTAGGGAGCCTTGAAGGGGATGGTGCTGCAGGGTGGGTGAAGGGGGTCACGGCTGACCAGGACCCAGGACCCCCCGCAGCACCCCAGGGAGAGGAGGCAGGGAGGTTTGGGGAGGGAAGCAGGGACACAGCGCAGATGCAACCGGACGCCGACACGACCGCGGTGGTGCCAGATGGGGAAGGGTCGGGAGAGGTGGGTGTTGGGAGCAGGCGGCTGAAGGTGCCCAGGGGACTCGGCAACCTCCCGGCCAGCAGTGTCAGAAACAGCGCGGCTGCTCTTGTGCTGTACGCTGGTTTTGGATGGAGCCCTCTGGGACTTCCAGGCCTCCAGATTTTTGTTTTGGCAAAGACAGGAGCTCCCACCGGGCTGGCTGATGCCCTGCGGTGTCCTTCTGAGGAGGTAGGGACGGGGAGCTCTGCCAGAAGCCCCACTCCCCTGGCTCCCCCACATCCCCGGCTCCCCGGGTGTGCTGGTGCACCCGCTGAGGGCAGGCACACACATGCAGGCAGCGATACAGCTCCTGCCCACACTCCTGCACTCGCACAGCCAGCTAAAGAGCTGAGCTGATGGGGAGCCCCGTGCCACCAGCTGAGATAACACTTCCAGGAGCCGTCCTCACCTTTGCATCTCCACCTACGCACCGACACGTGCACGACACGGCCCTCTGCAATGCTGGCAGCGGCTTCCCATCGAGGGCCTTGAGCAGCACCTCCGAGGTTGCCCCCAGACTCGGCCTTGACCCTTCTGGGTGCAGCAAAGCGTTTGTTTCGGACACTATTGCACGTCCTGGTGCTCTGATTGCAGCTGCCATTACCTCCACCAGCGTACGAGGTTTGAAAAGAGCCACCAAGCACAAAGGAAAGGTTTGGGGAGGAGAGGCTTGCCGTGGCTATTTCCAGGCTCGCTGCAATTGCATTTGCCAGAACTGCTGCAACAGAGACAAAAAGCAAGGAGAGAGAAAGGCACGAGCCTGGCTGAGCAAGCCACAAGAAGCCCCTTGCCTAGCTGGAGGCTTCCAGCATATGGAAGGGGAGGTAAGAGGGCTGGAGAGGATGAAAAATGATCTTCTGGATCACCCCGCTATCCCCTCAACTCCCGTTCAGCCTCTCCTGACAGCTGCTCGTCTGACCTGCCCCTCCAGCGACTCCCCGGCAGCCTCCTCCGGTGCTTCACCCCCAGGATATCTGAACATCAAACCTAAATCTCCCTTGCGCTACAGTTTAAGCCCATAATTTCTTGTCCTACCCATCGCAGGACACGGAGAATCGTTTATTCCTATCCTGTTTGCAGCAGCCACTGACATATTTTTGAAGGCTGTTATCACATTTCACCTTCAGTCTTAGACCTTTTCATGAAAGATGGAACAGAAACACAGGTTTGTGACGGGGAGGAAGGACAGAATAACAAAGAGGTTTTTCTGGATCACACGTGGAAACCAGGAAAGCCAGTGGAAAGGCAGGGAGCCAAGGAACAGGCAAGGAGCAGCCTGTAACACGGAGAAGAAGCTTAAGTGCCACCACCCAAGTTCAGGACGCAAGGGGAGATGCTGGAGTTACGGATCAGCAGGGAGGAAAAGTGACGACACAAGGGTCCTAGTGACGTGGTGCAGAGCACCAGGACAAAACGGGCCTGGGGTTCCCACGCAAGGTGATGTGGCAGTGCCCGAAAGGGGCGTTGGGACTTGGCTGCAAGTGGGGAAGAGAGCTAGCTGGCCTTGCTTTTGCTGGTACCATTATTTATGGCAGGTAACGTGCCAGCTCGGTCCTAAGGTCCTGGAAAGGTGCAATGGAGACCGACAGACGTGAATGGCAGGCACCTAACAGCGCGATCCAATATGCTTATCGTGCCTTTGCACGGCCGCACGTGTCAAAAGTACTTACAAGAAGGAGATAATCTAATTTGATAAGGGAGAAGGTAGAGGAATAACACTGTGGGCACAGATATCAGGAGCAGAAAACAAAGGAGAGACTGCGGCAGGCATCTGCTACAGACCCCCAGGACTTGAGGAGAGAAAGAAAGAACAAAAAGATTCCTGAACCAACTATCAAAGAGCTCACAAACACAGGATACTTGTACTCAGGGGGCACTTTAACCACCCAGACATCTGTTGGGCGACAAACACATCAAAACGTAGCCAGGACGGTTTCTTCGTTATGTAGAGGACAATTTACAGATGAAGGAAGTAGAAAGGCTCCACAAATCTACTTGCCAATAAAAAGAAACTGTTAAAAAGCAACCGTAATAGGGGAAGTTTGGAGCCTGTGATCACAAGTGACACAAATCCACCGGAGTGAGGACATGGCAGCATGAGATATTTACTTCACAGAAAACACATTGCAAGAGGAACTAAGGGACAGCCAAGAGCAGCAGAGCTGGAGCTTCTTGCAGCAGCTCTGCACTTGCCCCTCTGACAACACGGCCGTCGATGAGGGACAGGGTAAGCCTCCCGAATGTGATGGAAAGAAAAGAAGCAGAAGGAACAGCTCTTTGCATCAGAGACAGCCCTAACTGTGGGCTGCGGACCCAGCAAGCGGGGCACCCCGTGATCCCACCCTGGCTAGCGGCTACAGCATGGCTCAAGATTGCAAAGGGCAGGCTTTTGCCCAGAGCACGGGGGAGGTAAAGGTAGGAGCAGGCAGCCCATAAGAGCTCATCGCCCAAACAGCGAGACTTTCCATGCCTGTTGCATGAACGCAACCAGCTCTTGCACATCACCGCAGGAGCTGAGAACCTCCAAACACCGGGTCCCCTCCTGAACGTCACCCCTCGATCCCTCTAACTCTGTGCCAAAAGAAGAGACAAGGTCTGAGTTTTACGGACCAGATCCCCAGACCGAGGTCTGTGCGCTGCCGTGGCTCCTGCCTGTCCCCCTGCAGAGGCGGGGGCACAGCCGGGCAACCGTGTGGAAAGGGGTTTCACAACATCCAGCACTGGAGACACAAAACACTCTTGCAAAACTTGGGAGATGCGAAAGTAAACACATCTGACAAGTCTGTACCGCAGCAGAGGGGGTTTCCCAGCACGCAAAGCCCTCTGGCTTCTAGAAGGGAAAGTAACTTTGCCTATGAACTCCTGGAAGAGTTTGGGAAAGATCTGGCATCAGCCATATTATCCGTACTCCACGGGGAGCCCCGGGCTCTGTGGGGGCACAAGCAGCAGGAGGCTGCCCACGGCTACCCCCCGCCCTGGGGCACGTGGCCCCCGGCTCCCTGCAGCCCTCCCGCCCCGCACCCTGCATCCCCAACCGGCCATGGCAGCTCGGTAAATTAAGGCTTTGGCACTCTATAACGGGGTTCAAAACTTGCCAGGTTTTAAAGGTGTTTTGTGTTTAAAGATTAAAATAGCGAACAACTTGAAGTGCCTAAGACACACCTGAAAATCTGGCCCTTTAGCATTTAAAGGACCTAAATTTCACTGAAGGGGGTGGGATGCCCCATGAGCCTCCGTTTCCCCTCCAGAGTCATCTGGGCGATGAAGGGATATGTCATCCCCTGCTTCCCAC
This sequence comes from Balaeniceps rex, assembly GCA_013401315.1. Lineage (NCBI taxonomy): Eukaryota > Metazoa > Chordata > Aves > Pelecaniformes > Balaenicipitidae > Balaeniceps > Balaeniceps rex. The sequence continues at coordinate 54,214 of VYZW01003015.1, read as the reverse complement.
ATGGAGAGCAACGACCTCCTCAGCCTTCACGGTTACCTCCGAGCAGATGCAGACACTGGAGATCTGCAACTTCAAACAGCAGAACTTAAAAAAGCGCCATCACTTGGGGATAGGAAAATCTCCCCTACTTTTGGCCACGTCTCCAAAGGTGGTTCCCACATTTGGCCTTAGCTGGAGCACACAGTTTCCCCTTTTACTTATACAAACGTAGCTCGGGGTATATGAGCGTCCAAGTTTCACGGGTGTGGGTTTTGAAGTGCTTTGGAAAAATACAGCTATTAGAAAAGCAAAGCAAAGAAAGTAGCAGCAGCCATATACTGCCCCTTTGCAAGGAACAACTCTGGACATCTTGCTCCTTATTTATTAAAAAAAAAAAAAAAAAAGCCAACATTGCTTTCCAGGCCCGAAACCCTGACTTCAGTTACGACACGTGTCTATTTATCAGGAGAAAAGCTGAATATTTCCGCTATCACAAGATTATTGCCAGCGCTTGGATTTTTCCCTAACCTCCAGCTAAAATCCTCTGAGCTGACGCTCTGAAAATGGAACGGCATACAAAATACGCTCCCTGACTCTCAGAGTTGGAGCCCCCCCCCTTTCTCCCAATAAACAATTTTGCATATATTTAAACCTCCTTCCTCTGGTTTCCCAACTCCTCCACCCTCCCCAGCAAAGAAATTACGAAAATCCGTCATTTCTCTCTTTTTCCCTTGCACCTCCATCTATCAGCGTCTCAAAGGCAGTCTCCTCAAATGCAGAGCGGAGCAGGAGATGGGCAGCAGTAATGGGAATGTGCTCCTGACTGTGCAAACCCACACAGAGAGTGAGGACAGGAGAGACTGCATTTGCATACATATTAAACGAGAGCAGTAAAAAATGCAGACGTGCAAACCATTTGGACATGGCTCGCCTCGGCGATGCGCCCTGCAAGGGAATCAATCTTCTGCGTTCTTAAAGGGAAAAACCTGTTACGGAGCGAAAAGCAAAGCCAAAGAGACGTCCGCTTGCAAACACGGTCAAGGTTTCGAGACAAGCTGACCTTCTGCCTTCGCTCGCAAAGACCTGCTGTGCGAAGGCTGTCGCACGGGAGGGTGAGACCCCAGTGGGAGTTTCCATCTCCAGCTGCTGCCCCTGCCCTGGTTTCAGCAGGGCAGGCTGGTGCCTTTGGTCCTCCTCCCACCATCGCCAAGGGGAGGAGAGCTGGTGGGACCCCCATCCCCAGCCAACCTCCTGGCAATGAGCCTGGAGAGCATGACTCCCCAAAATGGCTTTGGTCCAAAGTTTTTGGGAGTCCCTTTGCTTGCCTTCTGGAGCTTCGCATCCACACTACCACATGCCGGCTGACTGCGCCGCACGGGTCACAACAACAGCATTGCATGCACAAGCATCTCCCACGGTCAGGATCTACCTTGCCCTGGAAAGCCCCAACCCAACCTCACCTCCGCTTGTCCCAATGCCCTGGTTAAGGACGTTCCCAGGATAGGATGTTACGCCCAAGACAAGTACAGTGGAGCTTATGGAGTAGATCATTCCGAGGTGCCTGCAAGGGTACGGATCTAACGAGGCAAATCACGCAGGCAACCCTACTGATTTCAAAGTCTGCAGGTTCGGATGCATAAAAAGTGCAAAATCAGTAACTTTTATATTGCCACTCAAGGAACCACAAAGATAAAAGCAATATTCTGGGAGTGAAGATGCCATGAATATTTCTCATCTGCACTTATAAGGGATATTTGGGACCAATGGCTTGATTCTGCGTTAGCCTTGTTCAAATGAGATAATTTACATTCCCTGCCAGCTGAAAACAGGCTGTCAACATATTTACTTGTGTCAGGTTTCACTTCCCAACCACAGCGCTAAAAACCACTAGGTGCATCTGGAGAGCGAAGGTGGGCAGCGGATAGGTCCAGGGTCAGGCAGGAACAGCGAGGATGGGGTCCAGTGCGGACACCTTGGTACGCTCCAAGCCAGCGAAGCGTAAAGGTCCTGCAGGGAGGGACACCGGGATGCACCAGCAGCTGCTGCTTTGCATCACATCCTCCCAACTTCTCCCTGCAATGGTTCCTTCTGGAAAGCCAGGAGCTTGCCAGGCTCGGCTGTCCATCCCTGAAGGTCCCCAGGCTGCAGACAGACAACTGGACATACCTCCCGCTCCAGCATCGTGTCCTGTTAGTGCAGGCACCACCTCCTGCTGACCGAGCCTCACTGCCCAGCAGGGTTTGGCCCCTCTGCTCCTGTGGGAAACACTGTCTGGAGCCTCCCTTCTCCTCTCTCCAGCTATCCCTGCTATGACCAGATCCAATCTAACCACCTGCTTCTACGTGGCTGACTCACCCCCGCCTGCCTTTGCACCTATAGCCCAAAGGACACGAAGGGGGAACGTGCTGCCAGCATCTGCCCGGCTTTCGGCAGGGCTTCCCCACTGACCCCCAGAAGCATCACTTCTTCCAGGTCCCCCAAACCTGGGGTAGCAAGGCAGCATTTAACTGTCTTCTGCTTCTCTACCACCCTCCAGCCTCTCCAAACAAGGCAGTCTCGGGGTGGGAAGGCAAACAAAATGGGCTTCCCAGCAGCCTTTCCAATGTGGATTCTCCGGTGTCTCGTAAGGGTTGAGTTCCCATGCAGCTATCGAGCGCTTGAGTCTCTCCTCTTTACCCACCCACCCATTTTCACAAGACTTGTGGGAGCCATACGAGAGCTCTACCCTTCAGCTAAACGTAATTGAAACTCGTCACTGGGTAAAAAACAGGGGGAGGCAGGAACAAATGGAGAGAGAAAGAAAGAAAGACACGTACACGCACATGCACAGACTGGATCACGGAGGCCCTATTCCTTTAAAGAAAGGGGAAAAAAAAAAAGAACAAACCAAAGCAAGACTACAGTGGCAACATGCACCAGCTGAGCTGTTGGCTTGCTTGTACGCCGCGCAATCCCACCCCTCTGCCTCAGCTGCTGGGGATTTACAGGCACAAATGATCTGGGGAGGGTTGGTTCATCTGCACACGAGTGTTTCTGCAGCACCCTGCACAAGAGTGGCCCCGCTCCCAATAGCAAGCGACAATTTGGAAACGTTTTGGGCTGTTAATTATATTCTGATTTAATTTTTTTTACAATAGCAATGCCCCCATGAAAGGGCAGTGGTGAGAATCTCAAAGAGGGAACCCAGGGATTTCCACCCGGAAACCGGCCCCCTGCCTCGCCAGAGAAACATGAAGGCAAAAGAAAGTGGAGTTTGACAAAACAACAGAAAAACAACTTATTGAATAGCTGTCATTTGGCAAGTATAAATATATTAATGATTGTGTTGATATTAGGCTCATATCAAAGGAGATTAATTTGATAATTGCCTGTGCAGAGAAAGAAAAAAAAACACAATCAAGTCTATTGCCACTGGCACCCGAAACGCCTCCCTTGGTGAAATCAATTTCCTTTTTTAACTTAATTTGAGTTAATAAGAAAGTTATGGTGTAGCCATAATCCAAGAACACTCCCCCCCCATTTATTCCCTTTTTGACTGATCTTATTTTGGCAGCAGCCTGACAGCCCAGAGCAACCAAGGGCCAACGACTTTATTTGTCAGTTTGGGGTAGTTTAAGAGACAGTAGAAAAATGGAAATTCTCTTGCTGAGAAGCTTGTCCACGAGCTTCCCCAGCGACACAGTGTGCGACCTCCCACGTGTGCTAGGTCCTCCCGCAGGACCGACGTCCCAGCAGTAGTCAGCGATGTCAAACTCACCCCGCAAATGGCCCCAAATGACACTTTTAGAGAGGCTCCGTTATCTGAGACTGCAAAATTAGCACCATATAACAGCCTTGGTCGGCAAGACGGTTCCTGCCAATGTCAGTGGTGGTGCTGTATGAAGATCAAAAGTAAAGCACAGTCCTTCAGTGACAGCAAACGTTTTGGCTGGTGGGAGAGCATGGGGGGAGCACGGCAAAGCCAGCAGCAATCCCTGCCCTGGTCGGAAGAAGCCCCTTTGAACCTCAAAAAACTCCAGAGTGAAAAAATTATTCCTGCCATTTGCCTAAATTAGGGAACCCACATGCACAATTCTTCAGGAATATCCAGGAGTCATTTATCTGAAAATTTAGCAATAAAAGCATTGCCCTTCTGCCAAGGAGTTAATAGCCCTGAGAGTGAATCGGAGGTCTCGCTCTTGCTGCGGGGTTTCTCCCAGTGACACCATGTTCGCACTTGGGGACAAGTTTCTTTGTTTGCTTTTCCCCAGTTATATAAGGGACATAAATTTTTGTTGCAGAGAGAACTCCAGGCAATCTGCATCTCCCTCAAAGTCTGCATCTCCCTCCAAGGCTTCTTGCTATGTTTCGGCTTGAATACTACTGCTGTTGCTGCAGTTTTCCAGCTCTTGCCCGCGTCTGCACTAAACCCTCTCCCCGGCCCTGGAAAGCAGGAGCCTGCCCAAAACACAGCTCCGCATCAGGTCTAACCCCACGGGAGCGGCCAAAGCCCTTTGCCACTCTCCCATCCCCAGCCCGTGGCATCGCAGAGGCAAAGACATGAGCACAGACGAGCTACAAAACCTTGGGCTGGCACAAGGACGTGCCCAGAGATGCTCCCCTGTGCAAGAGCGTCTTGCAAACGTCTCAGTGGAGCTCAGGCTGCTGCTTTGCAGCTCGACTCTTTTCCGAGCAGTCTCCTCCGGCCCCTGGTTTTGCTCTCCCAGCAGGACCCTGATCCCCAGCCCCATCACTCAGCGCTGAAGGAACGAGCCAGGGGAGGGGAGGCCATGCCGGGAAGGCTCTCGCAGCGCTCCGGCGAGGGCTGGGTGCTCTCGAGGGCTGGGTGCTCTCGGCCAGCCGGCGCCGCATTGCACACATACCAGCAAACCTCAGCCCAGCAGCCCCGGAAGGGGAACGCAGCAGCCAGCAGCAGCTCCCAGGCCTGTGAGGAAGCCTTAACCCCTTCCCCACTACAGCCAAGAGGCTCTTCGAGAGCCAGGAGGCAGTGGGAGAAAGGAATCCACCCTAAGGCCAAGCATGCAAATGCTGCATCCCTCCCTCCCAAAAAAATCCCAGCAATACCATAAAAAATCCCTGGGAACACAGCCCTCCTCTTCCCCTTCCCATGGCCCGACTGGGAGGCAGGGGACAATCCTCACCCCTGGCCAAAAGCCATCAAGGCTCCTAGCAGCCAGCACAGCCCCAGGCAACGCACAGCCCTCCCCAGTGCCCCGGGTACCCTTCCACTGGGGGTCAGCCACTGGGAGACCCATGCCCTGGAAGATGGTCTCAGCAGGGTCCCGTGGGGGACTCAGGGACAGCCACAGCCTGGCAAGGTTTCTTCTGCACCCCATGAAGCGGGCGCTTTAGGCCCCTCCATTCGCAGCACTTAAAATCGTGGCGGCAAGGAGAGTTTCTCATCAACATGGGTGGAGGAGAAATCCCTCAGGGTGAGGTTTTGCTCTCAGGTGGGTCTATGGGTGTGAATCCCCCTTCAACTCAAAGGCAGGTCTTTGCACATGGGTGCTTGCACCCGTCAAGAGCCAGTTGACAGCCTTAGGTGCCCAGGGAAAGCCCGGCTGTCCCGGCTTTCCCCAGCCTCTTTCTCAGCCTGGTTCCTCTTGATCTCCTGATCTCTTGATCTCTCCCCCTAGAGAGATCTGGGATCTGCTCTCCCACGCAGGCACAGCTGGCACATCGGTCCCCAAGAGCCGGAGCAGGAGGAGGTGGTACGTCACCTCCAGAGCAGGTACCAGCACACCTCACCTCTGAAAAAGCAGGAACCAGGTGTTGCTTCAGCCCATGTGAATGGACTGAAAATGCCCTGGGCAGGGCTGCGCCACCCCAGTTGGAAATCAGCTTGGTCTGAGCAGTCTCCAGACGCAGTTGCAACAGCTTATTTGCTGCAGAAAAATCACATTTATGGATCCAGCATGACAGCAAACACTTTTCTTTTTTTCTTTTTTTTTTTTATAATTAAGTGGGAAAAAATGGACAAAGCCCTTCCCAGCACAGGTAGGATCACTGAAACCCAGGGCTGAGCCTGCAGTTTCAGCAGGCAGGGAGGAACAGCCCTGGGGGCAGGGGGTGTCAGCCAGCCCCACCGCCCCGGGCCACGCTGCCCTCCCAGCAGAGATCAGCTCTCCCACACCAATACTCAGCTCTGCTCCGTTCACTCCAGCGCCAGTCCGATCAGATCAGGCCCAACAGGATTAACCACATAACACAGCGCCAGCGAAAGGCAGATTTGCCATTTAAAAAGAAACACGCACGCACCAAAGTCCGCGTTAAAGAAACCCTCGGTTCAAAAGTTGCCTCCAAATTTAGGGTTTCTAAAATTAAGATTCCGTATTTTTTATAAAATAGAATTAGACCCTTCATAATAAATTAATAATCAAAGGCCCACAGAAATGTTTCCATAAACTATTTTTTTAATTCCAAAGGAAACCATTTGTTTAAAAGAAGCAAGTGTTCCCCTGCAGAGCCGGCACTCCAGTAATTGCAGCATGATGATAGAAAATAGGGCTGGATAGCAAAAATAACTTAAAACTATTCTAAACAACCATGAAGCTGAGTCATCTGTTTCAAAGTCCAAGAGGAGATATCCCAGTGACAGGGCCCACAGAAAATGCTAAGGTGCATAGTTAAAAGGGGAGGGGAGAAACAAAAACAAACAGTAAAAATAGTACAAATTCTTTCAGATACTATTTGTGACAAAAGATGAAAGCTGGGATTTTCATCCTCTTTCCAGCATCTCGACTGCAGCAAAGCTCAGGGTTTCATCGCGCCAGGCGCTGTGCACCAGGCACCCCTAATGCAACGGTCCCGCAGGTGCAAAACGAACGCTGAATACCGGAGCTTAGTGTTCCTCTAAACAAAATCAAAGGAAAATAAAAGCACCCTCTCCCCAGCTGGTATCAGCCAGTGCAACCCCACGAAGAACAGGGGAAGGAAAGGCCAAACCCTGATTTCTCAGTCTTTTGTACTCCAGCCCCACTTGTATACACTGCTATCACGTTACAAAATGTGTACGTCGCTGTATGAATGGCAAGGTGCCACCAGCATAAATACATTTGTATCTGGACAAAGGATCTGTCCGCACGTCAGGATCTTCATTAAAAATGAGTTTGCAAGCACTTCCCCTCATTCTTTTGGTTCATTTCCACAAAAACAAAAATGTAGCGTTGCGTCAAAGTTGCGAGGATGCCCAACGCAAGACCGGACCAAGCGCTTGGTGCTTCAGACCAAGCCAGCTGCGCTTTCACAGCACTCCCAGCTTTCCCAGGCTTGTCGAGGCATGGGTTTAAAGTGGTGGCACTTGATCCTGGTAGCTGGCTTGGTCTAACGATGGGTACATCTAGAGCACAGCCTGGTGCAGCTGCAGTAAGGCCGTGGGTAGAGCACAGTGGGGAAATGCAAAGCCCAGGCAAGAAGCTGGGGACACGCTGCGCAGGATGGTGAGGGCTGCACCGCGCTGCACCGCAGGCGCCTGGCGGTTTTGGGAGCCAAGTGTCACAGCTACCAAGAGTAAAACCATCATGGCTATTTAAACATGAAGTTGCAGGTATGGCACCTTGCTCTGAAGGTTTCTCGGTGGATGTTGCTGGAGATGGGCAATGACGAAGGGAAGCTCCTCAGCACGTTGCTTATGTGTACGCCCTCCAAGAGGGACAGAGCTCGGCAGACCTGGCGTAGCGCGAGGCAGACCTGGTCTTAACCAACACAGCCAGTCCTTTACGCCCTGCTACCCAGATTTAAAGCTACTTCGGGTAGATATGGGCACACCAGGCCACCGGGTTTGCCCACATCACGTTGACAGCATGGCATTTGAAAGTCAACTGGAAGGTGCTTCGAACCAGTGCGCCGTGAGTGGCAGCGTTTCCAGAGCTGCTTCCGAGCAGTTCAGCCCCCTGCGTGTGAGCAGCCATGGAGAGAGCAGAGCAGGAGCCTCCTCCGCTGTCCCCCCATGCCCTGGGCACTATCTTGTGGCTGGGGCTCCACGGACAATTGAATTCCCCCAGGATTTCGCAAACAGTCGACAAAAGCAGGAACCCCGAAGGAGGTGACAAAATGACAGTAAAGCCTGTGGGAACAAGCAGCCGGTTACGACAGAGGGACAAGTGATGGTGACAAACCTTTCCTAGTGCATGCTTGACAAAGGCATGCTGGAAACCTGGTGGCCATTCCTGCCGCTGGCACCTCCCTCTCCAAAAACCATTTCAGACTTCCTTTCTCCTCCTCCAAAAGATCCGACTGCCTTAAATTCTGCCTTGCTCTGCTGTAACGAGGGAAGGGCTCTTGCTTTCTGCTTACTGATGAGGAACCAACATCCAAAAAAAAAGCACGTATCGGAGGCAGACAGAGTTTGCAGGGAGAGGCCATAGCTTTTATCAGGCCAACTGACAGAGCTGGAAAAACAACAGGCTGAATTTTGGGCACACTGGCTTTCTTCAAGGTCTGCCTGTGTTACACGCAGGAGAAGCCTGTAGTTAAGACAGGGTGTTCCAGTTTTCTTCCTAGGCTGCACCCTGAGTTAAAAACACCACTGGCTAAAGGGCTGGAAAAAAAAATGAGTTCAGACGGGAAGGCATCTAAGAGGGGGATTTCCAAAAAGGTGGGGAAGAAACCATCAAAGCAAGATTTCCAAAGAGCTCGGTGCGTGGGGTGCTCTTTGGGCAGGGAAAGTTTCCAAGATCTGACTCCAGGACAGCTTGAAGACAACAGTACCGTCAATGCATGAAGCTGCCTCAGTCCCCACTCCAACACAGGTCCAGGTAGGCAGGTGACTCAGCTGGAGTTAGGAACAAAGCACAATGGCAGATCTGAACCTCATATCCCTTTTACGCAACGCTCTCATTGTAAAGAAGTCATAAAGCAGAACTTCTGCTAAGCTGAGGTACCTCTATTTTAACTCTTTTTTTCAGCAGCTAGAGGCATGAAAGGGACTCAACACATGGAAAGTCAAGCCTTGCACCTTGATCACAACGATTCGATCCTCCACCTCCCAACGGCCAGGCAGAAAGACTGTGGGCTTTATCCCAGGTCATTGCTGGAGCATGCAAGCACCTTCCACATCTGATGTTCCAACATACCCCAGGCTTTGTGGAATCTCTAGCAGTGCTGCCTTTGGGTATCAGATACCTGCTGGATTTGATGTCTGGCTGGAGGGATGAAGGTCCCTGCATTTGCTAAAAGAGCATGCAGAAGAGGATGGGTTGTTCCCTAATGACAAGCACCATGTAGATTTGCCCAGCCTCACCCAGAAGACTGCTCCCTCTCATGCCTAAAGTACGCCCTAGGTTGTCACCAAATTCACAGGTCTCACGACCTCCAATGTGCTCGTCCTCTGACTGCCCCAAGAAGCGAGGCAGCACTTATCTGCGTTTCACAGATGGGTCACTAGAGGCAGAGAGACAAAGCCCCAGCTTCCCTCTGCATAAACTCCTCAAAGCACCAGGTTTGAGGATTTCATGGTGTTCAGGCACCTGAACCTGGGTCCAATGTCACCCAGAGCAAAGAACCAACCCCCAAATCCCAGAAGAGCCCTGACCACTGGCCACCCTTGCCACATCTCGGCCAGCTGAGATTGCTCTCCTAGGTTTCATCCCAGCCTTCATGCTCTGGACTGTCTCAGAGGAGCAGCATGTGCTGCTCACAGAACAAAATTCAGCCTTTGATGCCATTGGCACTTCCTCCATTAGTTGCTTTGAAGATTAGGGCCAGAGCCTTAAACTGAATTCAGAAGCTGATGGGGAGCCAATGGAGCAGCTTGAGCTCCCGGTGGCCTAGCCCTTTGGGGAGGTGAGCGGTCATGTTCTGCACCAGCTGGCCCCACCACACTGTTTCTACTTTCAGCTTCTGCTACAAGGCAAAGGAGCACAGTCAGCTTGAGCCAAGCAACGGCATTGATACAGTGGACAAATTTGTCCCCAAGCTGGAGGGAAGAAGGCAGTGCTTTTGGAAACAAGCATTGCCTGGTCATCACAGCTAGCAAAGAGGCCAGAAAAATTGGGATTCTCCAGACCACACCCATAGTTCAAGGCAGCACGACGACAACAGAAGGCAGGGTGTCACCACGGGCTTCAAAGCCTCATGTTTTCCAACCTGCTCCCCCTCCATCCTCAGCTTGACTCAGCTGCTCACACCTGCATCCCACAGCAGCAGCAGCTCCAGGGGTTGTGCCAGCTGGGAACAAGAAACATGCCCATGGCATCTCCATCTGCCCTCCTGGTGGGGAGTCCCTCTCCTCCCACCACCACACATCCCCTGACTGCCCCTGCCCCACAGTGCTGCCTGACCTGGGGATGATGGGCAGTGCAAGGTCTTCTGGGGTAAGCAGGTAGCATGGAGGCCAAGAGCATCAGGAGCATTGATGGGAGCCCAGGGTGGGAGCGTACAGGCATGGTTTTCATTCCTCTGTGTGTTTTTCACCAGACCAGTTCTGCACTCACTTGCACACCCACAAACTCACACTAAGGGACCATCTTTGCTCTAACCCGTACAATTTCAGCACTAAATAGTGCCTGTGGCGTCCTGCACGCAGAGCTCAGGCTCTAGGCTCTCAACAAAACATCTATCCCCCCAGCCACGTCCCCTCCCTGGCCCTCCCAGCTGGGAGCCATGGAGCAGCACGGCTGGATTTCACCTGCACCCACCACCCAACCCCAGAGCATCCACTAGGACAAGTCCCTTTGCCCAAATTCCTTCAACCCCTTTGGAGCCTGCCAACTCAAAGGACGCTAAGAAAGAAGGCACATGGATCACAAAAAGCCCACAGCTCCTCTCCCCAGTCAAGTTGAATCCCCAAATGAGGGAGCAGATCCACGCATGCTTCCAAAGCATCTCCCTCCTCCAGGAGCCAGGGCACAGGGGCAGCAAGACACTCTGTGCCGTGAAGTGACACGCACCAAAGTAACATGTGGCACAGTCACAGCAACTCTATTAATTTAAGTTAATTTCCTGCAGTTCTGTCTTAGTTTTCCAGCAGATTCAGGACTTAAAGGTTAAAGCGTAACCTTGTCTCAGTAGCTTGCTATTCGCTCCATGCAAATGTCTACCTACAGCCTGGTAATTACATGCATTTCCAAAGAGCCAATCCGCCGTCAGCCTGACAGATACTGATCTTCCCGTTTTATTTTTAGCTCTGTGCTTCCCCCTCTAGATGCAAAAAAAAATTCTGTTTGTTCCATCTTTTGCTGCAGCCTCTTTTTTCCCCGGCTCACCAGCCAGCTCCTGTCTCATCCGGGCTGGAGCAGGGAGCAGTGCGGGGTGGCAGGCTGGGCAGGCGCTGGGCTCCTGGTGGGAGTCCTGCACGGGTCCCCACCACGGTGAAAGTGGGCAGCCGGCTCCTTTGGGGCCACCCAGGGAATTTGTCTCCTCTGGCAGAGAGGAGTGTTTAAATTGGAAACTCGAGTGAGACATAAAGAGCACGCACCCCTTTGCAGGAGAGCAGGACACTTTCTCTTGGGGACATCTCCTGCACGCACGCATCCAGCCAGGTCCCAGCTGAGAGAAAAAGGGGCCAAATCTGGCAAAATTCAGCCACGTGCTGGTTGCTTTGCAAGTCCAGGATTTGTCATCTCACAGAGCTGGGTGGCTTCCCCAGTTAAACACGCGGGGCCACCCAGAAAGAGGAGACAACACCGGTAGGGCAGGCAGCGGAGGCAGGTCAGCCACGCAAAGACAAGGCTTCCAACCCCTAAAATGGGCACACATGGGACCAAATGTGTGCAGTGCCACCGAGGCCAACGTGCTGCCCTCCTCCGGGAGCTGTTCTGGTGGCTTTGGGGAGGAGGCAAGGTGTGCAAACCAACAGAAATTTGTATCCTCCAGAAGTTTAGCCCCATCAGGCAGCCCACCACCAAAGAGCAGCCCAAAAGGCTGGTTGTAAATCATGAGACTTGCAAGAAACAGGGATCGGGTTCTTTTTTGCCTTTCCTTTTAGGAGTCTGGGAGTGGGGATGGGTTGGGCTTTGAGGGGTGAGGTCTGCATGCTTCTCCCCCCCTTCTCTCTCAAATGCATATTTTAGATTTAAACCAGAACAGATTCGCACAAACTTTAGTCACGTGATGGGCGAAAAAAAAGACACCGAGCCTCAGAAGTGACATGCGAGGAAAGGGCTGGCTGTCGGCACTGCAGCACAGAGGCCAAACTCACCACAGTCAACGCCGACCGTGGGCCACAGGATACAGCTCGGGGACATGAAGGGAGTGAAAAGGGTTTGCACAGAGAAGAGAAAGGAAACCTGGATGCAGGGAAACCACATAATAAAATGCATTCAATAAATAGGTGAAGAGAAAGAAGAAAGAGGAGCAGGGATGGGATAAAGCAGAGGGAAGGGTTGAGTGTGGCAGCTGTGACCTCTATGAGACTCCAGTAAAAGCCAGCAGATTTGGGACTGATGCATCTCCCCAACACTATGGACACCTCTCTAGGGCTCACCCCTGCATCGGCTACCCCAGCTCCAGCCCAGCCACCTGGGAAGTCATAATTATGGCCCATACGTGCAAAGAAAGGATTGCTTGTCTTGTTATACTTCTAAGGATCCTGCTAGTCACAACGGCATTAAAAAAAGTAATCAAGACATTATCCCTACGTGGTTTCGCATTTCCAGGGGAATCTCTTCAAACCTCACCAGCGATTCCCCTCCTTGAAATTTTGCAGCACATAAAGCACACAACACTCAGAAGCAGCTTATCCAGCAGCCTTCAAACATCTTCAACAGGTGGGTTTAGGCAGTTACTAGGAACGAGGATTTTACGGAGATCTGGGCTCCACTGTCCCAGTTTTCCCCTCCCATGGCTCCTAACCTGAAGGTCAATCTAACACACGACTGGGGGAGCAGGAGCCATCCCAGCAACTGGAGCAGGCGCTGGATGAGACCGTGGGATGACAGAGCAGAGGGCACGGAGGGGAAGGTAATCATGCCTGTTACAGAGCGGGGAGAGCTGAGGAACAGAAATTTTGCTATTTACTTAACAGCCCACAAGCTAGGAATGAAGCTCAGATCCCAAATCCCCATCCTTCTGCACCAAAATAGATAAATAAACCAACCTGCCTCCCATCGAGGAGGAATTGGGGAACTCCAAGGGAGCTTTTCCACCCTCTGCAGAGATGCAAGCCCTGGCTGAGCTCCGCACGAACCAATTCCTCTGATGCCAACAAGTTTAGCCAAAGGAATTCAGGGCAAGCAATGAGAAAAGGCTGGTGCAAATCTACCCCTTCACCACGTTCCTGCAAAACATCTTTAAATGTGAGAGCTTCGCATGATTGTGTTCTAAACAATTCAAACCTGGCACTGCCAGCCTTTCGTTTGAGAGTCGCTTTCTTGCTGCTGGCTCGTTAGTTTTGTTTTTTTTTTTAACCACTATTCAGTCTCCATTCTCCTTTGTGCGATTCAATCATATCGTTCCCACCTTAGCTTGAAATTTTAAAGGCTGGGTACCCCCAAGCCTCTTTCCTTGCATTTACACCCTTCTTTTGTAGAGAACAACGACAGTCTCTGCCACACATCATTTAACCAAGGACTGCACCCAGGGCCGCAGTTGTTCTCTCACATCCTGGACACCCCTGCAAAGCAACCAGCAGAATCCAGGGCCTTAACTCTTTTAACCTCTCCTCCCACACTTATCCCTCAGGTTCCATGTCATTGTGGTGCTTTTCTCCAAATCCCTTCTCAGTGAGTTTACACTTGAATGTCATTGCAGCACCCAGGCTTAGGCACTAGAAAACGGTGCTATGAGCACTAGCAAGAGAGAAAGAACCAGGGTAGCGTCTCCAGGGCTGTCTGACACGTGGCCTCAGCATCTGTTGCCCAAAAAAATGTTGAAAGGCAGATCTTGCGCTTACACAAGACATGCACGACAGGAGGTTTTAGCCTTTCTGTGACCACAGCCGGCTTCAGAGCTGGGTCCTCTCCGATGCCGTTTTGACCAGTGCTTACATTGCACTCTCCAGTCCCGTGGTGACATTTATTCCAAGTCTTCCAGCTCTTCAGCTGTTCTGCAAGAAGCTCTTTCCCTCTGGATCTCTGTTGCAGTTACATCCACTTGCCATTTTCCAGGTTGCCTGGTTATTTCTGCCCTCTTACAGCTGACCTTCCCAGGCTTTCTCTGTATTTCTTTCCTCCTTGGCTTCTCTGTCTTTCTGCTTCTAATGAACGTGCTCACTGTGATCTGGGAGAAGGCTGTAAATGGCAACATGGACCATACTGAGCAAAATCCCACAACGGAGGCTGTGACCTGCTAAATGAAGCTGGGCCTGCAGTCAAACCCTTGCATGGGTGCTCAGTGCTCCCTGTCACTCAGTCTACGCCTGCTTACCTACATCTTTCATTTGCAGCATCTCACTGCAGTGTTTCAACCTACGGCTGCATATATCTCCAGCGAGACATCCGGAGGCAGTGGGTAAAACTGGCCATGGAGCATTATGTCCATCGAGTTCCCTTGGGCTGCTCAAACCCACGACAAGCCCTCCCACGTGCCGTACCGTGCTCCTTCCCACGGCCCTGCCACCTCCTACAGCACCAGCTCAGACATCACAGGAGCAAATGTTTAACTTCAGGTGCGTTGCTGGGAGCCGTTAAACACCACCTCTCTCCCAGTGCCAGCCCTGTTCCTTTGCTAGAGACTCCTACCGCGTGGCCAGATGGAAATTGCCCAGCTCAACCTATTTTTCTCCCTCCATCGCCCCAGGCTTTTCCACCCCAACCCACATTTCTACTATGGCCCAGGCAAGATGCGAGTTCCCACTCCATGGCGGGGACGTCTCCGACCTGCCGGCACAGCGTCCCAGCGCCAGATACGTGGACTCAATGGGAGCCTTTCCACTGGCTTCATTCCCCCATTCCTCTCGGCCTCTCTGTTTCCTCATGGGCTGCTTTTCTATTTGGGAGCCCATGATTGTATCTGACAAGCTCTCCTAATTGTCTCCACTGATTTTACCGGAGACTGATTTTAAAAGCAGCTCAGGAACTTAGTCACTTCAATATCATTGCTGAATTCAACTCCCTCATTTATTAATGGGCCTACTTTTGCTCTTTCTCCCCTGATATGGTTGCAAAATCCCTTTTTATTTCTCTTAACCCCTTTGGCTAACATTAACAAGCAAAAACTCAGTAATATTTGATATTATATGTGTATAAATAAAAGCAGGAAAAGATCTTACTCACTCCTGTTATAGCTACTAAAGCAGGCCTAGGGCTCTGGAATAGCAGCTTTACTGCGTATGTTAAATATCTCCATTACTTTATTAATGCACAGTGTTGGAATTTTATTGGATAGTTTGGGTTATTTACCTTATAAAGTAACATGGGCATCACAAACCGTGAAAAGAGGGTATTTAGTACCTTCCCCTTAAGTCTGCATCTCCACAAACAGAGGGAACACAAGACTACAAAAACAAAACCCCACGTGCTACATGTTCTTTCTTTTACGAGAGGTGGGGAGGAAGGCGAAGAGGCGAGACCAGCAGTTGTCCTGGCACCGACGCTGTCGCACGTTTTTGCTCAGGAGGAATTTGGATGGGCAATTTGCAAGCAGCAACCCCAGCGTGCTTTTACAGCCACGATGACGGCCAGCAAGTGCGAAGCACCACTTGACCGGCTACAAAGAGGTTTTGGGGTGCCCCTTCCTCACAGCCCAAATCCAGAGGTGACAGGAAAAAGGGGAAACAAAAAAACCCTCCAACTAAAACCAAAAAACACGAAGCAGCTTCCAAGAGGGAATTTTCCATCTTCGATATTTTCATTGACTTCTCAAACATGGTTCAAATGATGCCCTAAACTGTCTGTAAAATTTTAATAATCAGAACCACTTAGCAAAGTGACCAAAAAAACCACTTCCAAAAGTCTTTGAAAGAATTAAAATAATCTGGATAAGTCAAGTCAGCCCTGACGAGAGGCCAGCTTCCTAACTCTGTGGGCTGGATTTTTATTTATCTGCTTTTAAATTGCTACCTCAAAGACTCCACAACGTGGGCGCCCAGAGACCAGCTCCGGTTCCCTGCAGAGAGATGACTGGTGAAATACAGGAGATCACTCAAAGGAGCTGCACCAGGGTCCTGTCCCCAGATCTGCCCGGTAAAAAGAGGGTCCCATGGGAGCAGCAGTGGGGCTGGGTAAGACCAGCTTAGGCGAGTGCATTTTGGAGCTGTGGGACATCTGTGCTGGATGCCCCAAGCAGAAATTCACAGCATTTGCCTTTCCAATTTAATGCTGGGGTGGGGGGAATAGGGATTTATCCCAGAAAACAGAGCAGCACGGGCAAGGCTGAGCCCGTGTCCCGAGCGCCTGCTGCCCTCACCTCCTGCGAGCTGTCACGATGGCGAGCCGTCACCCTATTTATTTGCTGCTTTCCCCTCCTTTCTCGGTGGATGCAGCCCTCCCACACGCTGCTGCTACTGAAGTGAGGGAGAAAATGCCGAGGGAGAAGCCAAAAATGGGCACGTGGGGCTCAACATCTCCCTTGGTTTCCCCGCTCCAGCCAGCGCGGGTCCCCAGGGGGACAAAGAGACAAGACAGTGGCTGGCACAAGGTGGCCTTTGCCAGAAAAAGCCCTTCCCAGGCGCTGAGGATGCGGTGCAGTGATGGGATGAGCTGGGGGAGGAAGGATGCTCGGACCCCACCTCTGCCAGGTGCACGATGGCTGGGCAGCACGGCTGCAGAGTGAAATCCTGCCCGGCACCACGGCGATGGGCAATTTGGGGCGAGCTCAGGTCACCCCCCAGCAGGGCTGAGGTGACAGGTAACAATGCCATCCCTGGCTTCACCCCTGCAAATGCTTCCCACCCATCTTTTTGGGGTGCAAAACCACGGGAATTGCAGACTTTCCCTATCACCCTCCACCACGCTCCCTTCCTTCCCTTAAACCCAGCCAAGTCCAAGCAGGGGCTGGGATCCTCTAGGTTGGTTTGTTTTTTTTTTCCTGGGGGCTGTGATTTTAGGCAGCGGCAGGGAGGCAGAAGCACCTGCTGCCAGCCGCTCCGGAGCCGCGCGCAAGGCTGCCCGCAGACCGCAGGCAGCGACAGAGAGGGAGGGCGGGCAAGCAGGCTCCCCTTGCAAAGTCTGTCCTGTGCTGTCTAATAACACAAGGTGTCATTGTATACCCAAATCAGTGCCTGGAGCTTTATTTATAACAACTGAAACACAAAACCCAGCAGGCCAGAAACAGCAAAGGGAGCGAGAGACCGGGGAGGGCAGGGAAGCAGCCGGGCGAAATCTCCCTATTTAGCAGGATTTGCCTTGAGATTGTCAAGCTGGATTGAGGCTGGGGGGGATGCAGGGGGCCAGGGGTGGAGGAAAGAGCGATGAACGGGAGGGAAGAGGGAGCTGGCAGAGCAGCGATGCCTCACTGGCCGCGGCAGGGCAATGACACCGTCTCCACCCCGGAGCCCCGCATGGAGCGACAGGGGTGCTTCCCTCGCAGCCCCCCGCCAGCCAGCAAAGGGAGGTGGGGGGAGGCTCCACTTCCCCTGGGACTCTCTGGCTTTTACAGCTACTCTTTTTTTAAAGGCCATTTGTGGCTTTTTAGCCACCCCCTCATCCCAGGAAGAGCTTTGCAGCTCAACAGCTGGCTCCACTGGACTCCCTCTTGCATTGGAATAGGCTGTATCTGTAAACTTGGCAGGAGCCATCCCAAAGGGACTCGCCCAGCCCGGCAGGCAGCAGTCCCAGCACGCTCCCTCGGGCACAGCTCCTATCAAAACCAACACCGGCAGCTTGCACGACCCCACTCCTGCGAGAGGCTGAGCACCCTGAACTCTTGCTGAACTCAGTGGGAGCAGAGGCGGCTCAGCAGCGAAAGGTCCCAACCCTGCACTTACAGCATGGGGAGATGTGCTCTCGTCGGTGGGTCCAGATGTTATCATCACCGCTGCCACCCCCGGCAGCTTGTTCATCTGCTCCCTCGTGCCGGAGGCTCCCGCTGCCGGCGCGGTGTCGGTGGAACAGCTCTCAGGCTCTCCTCCATGGCTCCTGGGCAAAGGCTGGCATCTTTGCCTAAACCCCCTTTCCCCAGCAGCTGAAAGGAAGCTGCTGCCAGACTTTGTACTGAAGCGGCTGAGGTGGGAGCATTCATGTCCCATTCTTCTGACTCATCCTGGAGGTGGTAGGCAGCAGCAGGAGGGAAATAATAAACAGCTGGAGGGGGTAAAGGGGGAGGTAACATCTTAAGGAGTTGCAGCTAGGGATGCCATTTGGTGTTCACCTCCCCTGCAGACAGATATTTAAATCTCCAGGTGCAAAAGCCACTGAAAGTTCAGGCTGAGTCAGAGCTCCAAAATTTGACCCACTAACAGGCAACAGAACAGGCCTCTGAAGAGATAAAGCTGAACCCTCCCTTACGGGGATGCTGTCTTGCACTGAGGGCCCCTTTGGTCCAGCTTTGCTTCTCCTGAAGACAGCGGGAGCCAAACCGTGCTCCCTGCAAACAAACCAGAGCCAAGCTACAAAAGCAAATCCATAAAGGAAAAGACTCCCATTAACTTGACCAGGACTTTAAAATCTTCCTTTCCTCCCACTCTATCCTGGTACTGGTCTCAGATGTTTTCTGACTCTTCATTTGAAGAGGGAAAACAAAACACCACCAAAGCCGCAAGGCGCAGGGGGAAGCGGCTTTCGTGTTCCTTCGCTAGCGAGCATTCACCCAGCACCGTCCCAGCTGCACCCACAGCCCTCGGCCCCCCAAAGCCTACCTGCAGAATTACATTTGCAAAACTGTTGCCCAGGAAATGTGCAACTAAAATCTGTGAAATAAGCATGCCTGGAATCAGACCTTCCCAGTGTAGTTAAACGACCATGCCTTGAAATCTGCCTCTGCATTTAGCTACGCTGCCATGTATGGAGCTACAAAACAAAACGCTCGGCTTGTTTCACATCCCAGCCTCGGCACCGGGACTCTTGTTCCCTGCAAACAGGGAGCCCAAACTCCTTCCCCCGAGAGCTTTCAGAGCGTGGCAGCAGGAGGAATGGTGAGATTGGGGCCCTACACCTATGCGCGTGTACAAAATCAGTCCAAGGGCTCAAAGCCTGTGCAACGAGCTGCAGCCGCTCAGGAAATAAAACCCCAGCTGTCTCCAAGCAGAGGAAATAGAGAACCAAGACGCTGGAGTTCCCCATCTTTTCCACCACACGTGCCTCTTCGCAAGGGGCATAGCCCGTGGGGACAACATGACCCCAGCCACCTTGTTTCATCATGATGAAAACAAGAGCTTTCATGGGGAACAGCGAGACCTCAGGAAATGTCCACCGAGGTCTGCCCAGCGGAGGATGGAGCCTTCAGGGCAAGGAAGCCATGTCAGCCCCACGTGGAGCATTAAGGGGGTGAAACTTGGGTCCCCTCAGCCCACGCAAGGGCTAGAGACGCCGTCACTGGTTATTCCAGAACAGGGCTCGGAAAGCCCGCGCCCCGCTCAAAATTTCTGACAGGTTATTTCAGAAGGGTTTGTCCTATGCAGTAGGAGCAGGATTTTTCTTCTTTTTTTTTTTTCTTTTAAGATATTTGTGGATGGGAAAACATCTCTCCTGCCCCTCTCTGAGCTCACCGTTCCAGTCTCACGGCCCACTAGAGTAAACCACAGGACGCAGACTTCCCACTCGCTTCTTTTCCCAGCAGCAAACAAGTTTTTACTTCATTTTTCCTTCCTGGGGACACTGAGCTGTATAGGAAGGTAGGCAGCAGAAAGGCAGGTCCCCACGTGAAACCACGGCCCTGCTGCAGTCCCCAACTACTCGCTCAGAGTCCCCAGCGCTGGGGGGAGAGCGCAGGGTCAGGAGTCCCCTCCGAGCTCAGCTGCTTCCCAGGTTTCACGCAGTACCTACACCTGCGAGGAGACACCGTGCGATCCGGAGGGTGTTGCCTCCCCAAGACAATTAGGTTGTGTTCGAACCACAACCTCGAGGAATCAGATTAATTACGGCGATGTCGAGCATGACTTTGTCTACAGGGACAAGTCATGTTTGACATCCCTGCCAGCTGGTTACAGGGCTGGAAGATGAGCAAAACCTGCACGGTCCCTCCCTGGGCTGGTTTATTGGCACACATTCAGCAACAGTGCAGGTTTTGGGGAGAACAGCCTGCATAAAAGCCTCCGCAAGCAAAACCTTACGCCAGAGCATCCACACACCAGCCAGATAGAAGCCACGTTGCAGTGTCACACTGACACATGCAATTTGAAGCGATGGTCAGGTAGAAAGCAAGGATCTTCCAGCAAGCAATGGCCAAGTTTCACGGAGCATCCGAGCAGGGAATGACTTAAACTGTTGTTTTAACACACAGATCGGGAGGTCTCCTGGGGAAAGGCAACAGGTCTCGCACATGAAACAGCATGTTCCCCAGCCTGATCCATGGGATTTAGTGAGCATGCAAATATCTGATATTATTTCTCACCTGCTGATGGGTCCTGACCGTGGGAGGATTACACAGTCGGTCCCAGAGTCACAGATGGACCTACAGGCTGGAACAAGGTCTCCCTGAAGGGTCAGCGTCTTGCTTCCCAGCCGCCCTGCCTGCACCGCCCTCGCTCCGGGGCTGCCCACCTCCTCCCACCAGGCAAGGCTCTGCTTCAAGAAGTCTAAAACAGTAAAAAAAACAAAAAAAAACCAAAAAAACCCAAACAAACCAAAAAACCCAAGCTGATCTTTGAGGCCAAAAAAGGGTTTTGAAGCAAAGGGGAAGGGGGGGAGGTGGGGAAGGAATCTGAAGTTGCATCACTTGAAATACCCGAGTGCTTCAGAGATGTATGTACATGTTCAGCTTCCTACTGTTTCTCCAGGAACCTACTTGGGAACAGCGAAGTGACACCAAAAGGAGCCCAATGACATTTGCCTGAAGCAAACAAAAACAGCTTTGAATTTAACCTAAATTAGCCCATGTGCAAAATATTCCCTTCCTTGGAGCTAGGCACTTTGGGGGTTTGGAGCTCCAGGCAGATGAGTGGGGTGAGAGAGGTTCGAAATATATATCAATCAAGAGCTTTTGCCCTTTGGCTGGGCTCAAAACCAATCCAGAGATGTTCTCCATGGTATTTCAAACATTTCTCAGAACATGGAACTACAACTAGGTTTCCTTTTCTTCAACAGAAGTCACCTTGGCTCCTCCATGACAAGGAAAATAGATTGGAGGGGAAAGTCATCTTTTCAGTAAAAGTTTTGTTCTTTCAGAAAACCAGGCTACTTTCCAGGCAGCTTTCCTGCAGACAGAAGACCTGCACCCAGGTCCGAGAGGTTCCTCCAGCTGCCACCCATGCAGGCGCACTGAAACCCAAGGAAAGCACATGGATGGCATTGCAAGCGTGACCCCGTTCAGGGAACGTGATGCCCACTGGGGAGGTCAGTTTCAACATCAAGCCAGGACACACGCACCTCTTACAGGGACCGGTCTGGATCCGGCTCAGCTGAGGAGACACGAGCTATTCGACGCGCTGGGCCAGGAGTGGATCTGGTACTTCTCGCCCAGCCCCAGTGATGCAAAAGGCTGTGCTCGCTGTCTGATGCAGGCAGGTCTGCCTGCTATCCTCCCCCTCCCAGATGGACCCGGTTCTCCAGAGGCCCCCTTCTGCAAGGTGTAAGGCAGGAGGAGGGGAAATATAAAAACTATAGGCCTGATACTCCATTTCCAAAGGCTGCCGTAAGCCACTGATCCAGACTGGAAGTGGCTCAACTTGATGCCTGCAGCCTCAGGAAGAGAATCCTTGCTCGGGCCGTTCCCTCTCCCCGAAGCATCCCCTGGCCCCTGCTCCCACGCATCAGCTGGCGAGCTGCCCAGCGCTGCTGCGGCACGGCTCCTGCCCGCTTGCACAAAATGGTTAATACAAGCAGGCAGGCCAGGTGGCTCAGGTGTGCATGCCAAGCAGCTCCCGTCTCACCTGCAGCGACTTGTTGAGGGGGAGCCACATCTGCCCTTTCTTGTCTGGCTTTAATCTGCCTGGGGAAAAGGGAGAAAAGGGATCGGGGAAGGGTAAACACAGCTTATGCAGCTGCAAGTCCCAGCAACCAAAGGGCTGAGCAGGTGATTCAGAGAGCTGGGGGCCTGCAGACACCCTGTCCTCTGCCTCCCGCCAGCATCTCTGGTGATGGCAGCAGCCTGGGAATTGCCAGGGTAACGTGCTGGCTGCCGGGGCCACAGCATTCGTCGCTAGCCCAGCAAATGCAGGATGGGGAGTCTGCACTGCAGGGTGTGGGGTAAATTCCTGCCTCTTGCTCTGCTTCACCACCTCCCTGCAAAGGCTGATCCCACCCAAAGGATGCAGGACGAGCGAGGCAGAGCATCAGTAGGTCCTGTACCATCAAAAGCATCCAGCACTGCTGCAGACTCTGTAACTTCACCTCAGGCACCTCCGCAGTATTACCCCTACAGAAACATGGCTGTACTATAGCCCCAGCCACGGCTCCAGCTTTCTCAGCAATACTCTGCTCCACGGGACCACACTACCTCCGTGAGCCTCTCTACTCAACAGCCTTTGCCACTAACCCATCCCAGCAACAACACCTTCCTCACCCTTGGAAAAAAAGAGACTAGGCTCAATTAGGTGGAAGCTCATTTCTGCATTTGCTTCCATCAGCCTTTCCACAAGCCGAAGAAAATCCCAGTGAATGAAAAAAAAAAAAAAAAGACCATTTTGCCCCAAAAGGTGGCTGAAGGCTTTTGGTACATGAGCTGATGACTTTTGACGTGAGGTTCTTACACAGTGCCCAGTGCTGTCACAGACATCACCTCTAGATTCTCTCCTGGGACATGGGAACCCCCAAGACAGAGCTGAGCCCCACTGTACCCAGCCCAGGGTTTGCACAGGCTCCAGACAGAAAGGCTCAGGACCACGGGTGTTTGGTCCTCATCCAGCTGCAGAGACAGATGCTCTCGGGGGAGGGAGCCTTTCCAACTGCAACCGCACCACTGAAGAAGCATCCCCAAACTTGCCCAAGACCTGGGAACCTGCCCAGCCAACCAGTCAGGGATATTCTGCCTGGGTGAATCAGGTCTCAGCCCAGCGAGGAGCCCCAGCATAAAGCAGGAATGTGAGTGGCGACGGGAACGCATGGAGCAGGTGAGGGGAAAGGGCCAGACGGGCAGGGAAGGGCAGCGACTCCCTCAAAACTAGGCCACAGCTCGGGAGAAGTCATGCGACGTCTTCCCAGGCACCGTCGCCTCTCCCCTCCGCAGGGAGGGCAAGGAGCCAGGCTGGCCCCACAGGCAGAAGAGACTTGCCACCCCTGCAGTCCTGGGAGCCACCAGCCCCTCACACGATGCAGGCAGGGCCAGGCAGCGCTGCTTTGGGGCAGCAAGAGCCTGCAGTGCAAACCCAGGAGAGCAGCTCAGCTCATGCTTGTGCTCCATCCTTTCTCCACCCGGAAGGCTCAGGGTTACAGTTACCCTGGTGTACAAGTCAGGGCGCAGTTTCCTGGCATTAGAGGGATTTTTTTGCAGCTTGCCGGCCCTGGAAACAGCCAGAACCCTGCAAATGCTTCGCCTGCCTGCCCTCTCCTCTCTGAGCCAGGGACAGCCATAACCCATTGCAACCTCTCACCTGACAGAGCCACAGCGCTCAGAGCACCCTGGGGAGACGGGAGAGCCAGTCTGACTGGCTCAGGGCTCACCGAGAGCTCCCTGGGCGAGCAGCCTTTCTCACCTGGGAAGCACAGGGAGACCTGTGCTCCCAGTTACCTCCCAAGCAGGTCAGGACGAGGGCCCTTCATTGCCCAAGCCTTTGGCCTAATTATTTTCATTCCTGTCCCCACACCCTGCCCATAACAGCAGGGATCAAGATGCCTATTACAGCACATGCATTTCGGAGGCACTGCCCTGTCTGCCAGCAGTTTAGAGGAGGTGAAGTGGCCGAGCTGGAAAGAAAGGGCTTTGCAAGTCCAACCTACGAGGTTGAATCCAATTTCATAGGCACCATAAGTATTTGGGGCAGGGCAGATGAGAGGATGGGGCAGGAGGGTCCCTGACTGCAGATGTAAACACCCAACTAGGTTTGCACCCATTCACACTGGCGCACCGGGCAGACGGCTTGGTGCTTGCGTCCATCAGCAGGACGCCAGCGCAGCCGCAGGAGCAAGGCTGTGATGGGGAAAAACTCTGCCAAAAAATCCCATCGACTCCCAAGCAGCACCAACACGGCACGTGGTGAGGGCTAAACGTGCCTTAAACTTTTAGCCTAACCAACGGGAGGGGAATATATAGGTATGGGGAGGAAACCTGTGTGTGTAGGGAGGGAAATAACAGGATAAAAACCCCTAAAAGAATTAAATAAGAGGAAAGAAGGGCTGGGAGAAAACAAATGTGGGTAGAATAGTCAGGCTCTGGCAGCAGTTAAAACTTCCATGTGTTTAGATCCCTGAATCGATGGTTAGAAATGCTACAACAAATGTCACCTTCATGTGAGCACCAGAACTGCAATTTTCTCATCATCCCTTTTTTTTCCCCCACCCTTTTTGTTCCTGTTTGAAGCCTGTTCAGAGGATAACCTGTTGGGGGCAACCCCGGTACCCAGCAGATGCCGTTTTCTTCTCCTGCATTCCCTCTCTCCCGCTCTCCTTCTCTCTTTGTCCTGCACTCCGTCGCTCCCGCACACACCAACTCCCTGTCAAGTTTCTGGCTGATCCAGAGGGAGATGTCGGTCCTGCCAGCTCCAGCATCCAACTGCTCTTCCCGGGCCTGGGAGCTGCAGTAACCATAGAAACTGCATCCAACGCGCAGGCTCCGCTGGGGGGGCCGATAGGATGCTCAGACACATGCACAGGCAGGTAGGGACCAGCCAAGGCTCTGCCAAACCACCTCCAAACGATGCCCAGGTCGGGGAGAGGGGCAAGGCGGAGAGGCACGATCGAGGCTTTTCTCCCCAAAACCTCACAGAGCAGCTCGGCAGCCTGGAGTGGCGTTGGGAGGCGTTTCATCTCCGGGCTGAGCGCTGGCTAGCCGGTTGCAGAGCTGACGGTGCATTTTACGGCACGCGGGGAGATCGGTGAGGTAATTGGGAGGATTCTGTTGCAAAGCTTTGTCTTGGTCTGCCCTGCATTTTATCTGCAGACGAGATGGGTACCCAGGGCTCCCGCTGGCCCAAGAAGTAATCAGTCATTAATCCTTCGGTTCTTTTTGCACCGTGAATATAAACAGGCCAAATCCTATCCCCGGCTGTGCTGGGGAGAGTCTTTATGTTGATGGCGCTGGCAGCAACACACATGCCTCCAAGGGCAAGATTTGGACTGGCACAGTTAGTTAATGAGCTGATCCAAACATTGCATTAATTTTACACCCCTCCCAACACAGACATAACCCCCGCTTTCAGCAGCACAACTCAGAGTGGGCTCGAACCACGACCACCTCTTCAGACATCTCACGTCAAGCCCTTAAATCCATGCACGGCTACGGAAGAGGCGCGATTTTCGGAGTCACTGGGCACAGCAGATGCTCGGTGTCTACAAGAGCCAGACAGCACCCATTTCAGCGCCAGGAAAGCGGATCGGAGAGGGTTTGGCGAGGGAGGATGGGGAAGCGCTATCTGCAGACACCCACGCACACCCCATGGGGCAGGAGGCAGCTCTGGCAGCCACAGAGGAGCCCGGGACTAGTGACCGGGGTGGCACACGGAGATGGGCAAACACATACAATGGGGACAGCTTAGCGGCTTCACCAGCCGTTGATGGCATCGCTCCGTCCCTCTCACCCATTGCGGATGAGGGCTTTTGGGAGCACCACGATCCCACCGTGAGGCTTTCCTCCTCTCTGCCCCTCGTCCCCATCGCCCAGCCATCACGGCAGCCTGCAGAACGAGCCTCTGGCTCTTGCACTGTGACAGAGGTGCCCGGCTTGCAAGGAAGCATAAGCACCTACGGGAAGGTGTGGGGAGGGGATAAAAATACCAGCATTCCTGCCTTTTTAACACCAAAAAACAAATAAAAATAAGTTCGCACAACTGCCAGGCTCCCTTCTTCCTTCCCCCCCTCCAAGCCATAAATACTCCACAAAATCCCCACTCGCAAACAAGCCGTGGCCTCCGGACAAAGAGGCCCAGCCTCCAAATGGCCACCAGGCGCCTATTTTGGGCTGTAACTTGGCCAGGGTGGAACAAGCGGGCTCAGCTGTCCTCCCCGTCCGCAGCCCGCAGCCGGGCCGGCCGGGCCTCACCCCCGGCTCCAGCCCCTCAATGGCCCCATTGTTCGGGGCCAGGAGCTCAGCTGCGACGGCCGGGGCGACCCGTCTGGCTCCCTGACATCCGGCAGGGTACGGGGCCGCAGCAGGCCGGGGGCCTCTGCTGTGGTGGGGGGGGACACGCCAGCCCCCAGCTTGAGGCACCCCGCAGCCCCCCGAAGAGGAGGGAGAAGAGGAGGGGGCTGCATCCCGGCAAGGCAGAACCGGGTCAGGGTCTCCTCCCTCCCCAGGGCTGTCACGGGGAGCGTGCAGGGTGAGACACGGCTCCCCCTTCCTTGCGTAGCTTTTGGAGGCTTTTTTGGGGGAGGAGGGGAGAATATGGCGAAATGAGACACATAGGAGTCAAGCTTTCCTCTCATACCCCAGAGACATGGCTTAAAATCTCCCTGCTTCCCTAGCCAGCTCCCCTTGCCTTGCTCCCGCCCATGCCAAACTGGGGGTGAAAGCAATCCTACAGGCAGCTCCCATCTCCGAAATGGGCCAAGGGATCTCAGGGCAGGCACACACACAAACCCTCCGAGCAGCCAAGAGCAGACCTGAGCACGGGCTGGCGTCGGGGTGGACACACTTCAGTGGATCCCAGATCTGCAGGAGATACCAGCACCCACGGAGCCTTCCCGTGGCTCAGCGCCCCGCCAGCCTGGCGCTGCCGAAAATCAGAGCCCTCAAGCTACAGCGTGGAGAGGATCTGGCACCCTCTGCCCAGCTGGTGGCTTCAAGGGCTCTGCTCAACATGCAAACATCTCCCCCAGGAGCTGAAATTTTCTGAAAGGAAGGTCGGTGTCGACATTTCTTTTTAAACTCCCAGGAGTTTCCTCCTGAAAGATGCAAGTGAAGGGCTGAAAAAAATCCTTTCCTTGTGCAGCGTGAGGGCAGCATCCTCAGCAAGCTTCAAACACCACCCAAGAAAAAATATTAAAGAGACTAAAGAAGCCCAAAAAGCAGCCCAAGGCATCTCTACGCCATTGTTCTTTCTGGGCCAGAAGGGGTGAAAATGCCTTGGGAGCAGCAGTGGGACATCACTTTTAACACCAACATGACGCTCAAGGGACTGTGTCCTCTACTATGTGACATCGCGGTGACTTGCCCTGTTCTTGTTGCAAGTAATTGCTGCAGCATCCCACCCAGGGCTGGTCATACCAATTTAGCCACAGCAGCCAGGAAGACTCTCTATCGATACCGGTACAGTCCAAAGGGTCACCTACCTCAAACATCCCCGCATCAAACCTACCGAGCCAGCCCCATGCAGCAGTACCATCACGTACTGGTTGAACTGGCAGGCGATGCCTATTGATACGAGACGTGCCTTCTTTTTGCACAGCTCATTTCTCTCTCCTGAATGAGAATAGCTTTCCTGGCAGCGACGGTAGCCCACGCGCAGGAACAGCTTGCTGTTTGTACTCGAAGCAGTGAAGTCGCAGAGCAGCCCAGCGCAGGCGAGCCTTGCTTTACTTGCTGCTTGAGACAACGTTCTTGGTCTTTAAGTAACCATTGTCCTGGTGCAAGGCTGGGCAGACCTGAGCAGGGATCAGTAAAGCAAAGAGTGGTTTGGATTTTCTCTCAAACACAAGCCCCCGGTGGGGGCAGGGAGGCCCAGCCTGTGCTGATTTGTTGGAGATACGATTTAAACCCACTCCCCCTCCCAGTAATTCTACAGCTTTGCAAACAGAGCATCTGCAACTCTCATACTGTCCACACGGACTGTCTCCAATGATCCCAAATGAAGAATGCAGCCAAGCAGTTCCCAAGACCAGCCACAGCTGATACATGGCTTCCCAAAACAAGGGAGAGGGGCAGCAGGTACCTCTTCCTGGCAGCATGTCCCTGGACCAGACTCAGGGGAGAAGACAACCCATCACCACAGCATCATGAAGGCTGCACAGTCCTCTGCCTCCCACCATGCTCTTCTTGCAACCTAAGACAGTCTTTTCACATCTGTTCCCTGCTTTGGAAGAGTCTCTGTGATTGATTAAAGGAGAAAGCCAAGAAAAAAAAAAAAAAAAAAAAAAAAATCTAACTGGACCATCTCCTTTACAGGCTTTCCTTGTAGGATTTCTCTGATACGGGCCTGACACCTCGCTGTGCCACACAGGCTCTTCAGCATCTTTCACGAAGGTCATTTAGCAATTGGTTCTTTCCCCTGTATTGACCTCTTATGTTTTTGGCTGCCAGTGACCCACCTCTCAGCTCACAGAGGAGGATCTAGCAGAACAGCCACGTGCTGCTGAAGACCTGGAAGAGCCCTTCAATGGGCCTTGCAAACTCCAGAGATGCTTTTGTGAAGTGAGTTTTGCGGGCTGGTCTGCCCCAAGCCCTGCTGGAGGCGGTAGCAGCAGAGCATGCTCCTGCCAAAACCCCTCTGATTGTCCTGTAAACCCCAGCTCTGGATCCTCAGGCCATCCCAGAAGGACTTTATTTGTTGTTGCTGAATCCAAGCTTCCAGGAAACAGAGCTTTAGTACCAAAGAGCTGGATGATGCTATTTATGTGTCTTCTTCAAGTGGTTTTGCCCACATAGCCTGGAAGCAATGTCACCTCCAGCAGCCAGTCGGACACAGCGAGAACCCCATGCCAGATCTCTGTTCTGACAGCTCCAGAAGATGATTCACTGAAGAAATATTCAACCCGGGGTCTCCCCACCCAGAGGGAATACCCAGTGATCTGATCTCTCAGAGACTATATTTTACTCAGCATTTAACACTGGCAAAACACTTGATAGGACCAAGAGGGATTTCTGCATCTGCTGATCCACTGCCTCTTCTCTCTGTTCCTCTCCAAGTTTTCATTGTTGCCTTGAATTTGACTTCAGCCTGCTTCTTTTATGGTATGATGCTGATACGATCGCACTGTATCTCCACAGAACTTTTAAACTTACTGACCCACTTCCAGCCAAGTTTATCAGGGCAGGTGGAGACCTTAGAGATAACATTCCTGCAGCCACAGAGAGCAATCGTGGGACAGGCTGGGATGCAAACTCTGCTCAGACATCATACAATGCACACAGAGCAAGACACTACAATTTCTTCCCTAACCACAGGGAAACAAAACAGAACAAGCTTCAGAGTTGGAGCTCGTGGTTTAAAACCCAACTGCTAGACAAAGCTGGAGGAATCGGGCTTTGCAGGCTCCAACCCCTGCAAAGCAGCACATCCAAAGCCTTTCATCTACAAGGCCAGAAGTGAGGTGAGACCCTGGGTTTCAGGTGTTTGCTGGAGGAGCTGTTTCAGAGCCAGCCACATTGCAGCAGCCACTGCTCTCAGAGCAGAGCAGCCACGGCACTAGATAGATTTAGTAGCAGAGAGCTGGGT
This sequence comes from Balaeniceps rex, assembly GCA_013401315.1. NCBI lineage: Eukaryota > Metazoa > Chordata > Aves > Pelecaniformes > Balaenicipitidae > Balaeniceps > Balaeniceps rex. Next base: position 24,798 of record VYZW01003015.1, on the reverse strand, counting down.
GATATTACAGTCACCGTAGATACGTACCCCACCCCAGAATACCTCCCCCCAGCCCTGCTCACCACCACATGCTTTCCCAGGCACTGCCAAACGAAAAAAGACCAAGAACCTCAGTGCTAATGAGCCACAGGTACAGAGCAGGAGAGATCAAGGACACTGCAAACATCTCATGTTCCTGCAACAGCAGGGTAAAATTCCCTGGGGATCCTGGGAAAGGGATCATGCCCCATGCTACAGAACAGGTTTCCTGCCAGCATAGCCAGATTCAGGATTAGAAAGCTCAAGCCTCAAGACAACAACCCCCCAAACAGGCATCCTGGAGATTTAACATCCCTGAGGAGCATCAGCACGTCCTTCCCTTTATAGCACGCCTCTTGCGGTGCCCAATCTCCCCATTTAGAAGACAGCAGAAACAATTTCAGGTGCCAGCTTGATACACCAAGGGCTGCAAATAAAAAAAATCCGTTATTGCAGGAAGCCTGTAGAAGTCTTGGAGCATTGGCTTAACAATGTAAGATCATCCTAAATTCTTCTCCCTCTTTAGCTCCTCTAGCCACTGTCTTGCACACCAGCCCCTGCATTAGCCTCCACCCAGGCACAAGGTGGGATAGGGGCACAGATCCACACTGAATCTCCTGGCCTGGAGGGACGGTGCCTGACCCATACCCCATCCCAGCTACCAGACCATCTTTGCCACCAGTCTGTTACTGGACATCCCGTTCCATTAGGGACGAGTCGTCAGCGCGCCGGCTCACACAGCCTCGCCCAGCTGGCTGCCCAATTTACTCCGCCTGCCCCGACTCAGGGACACGAATCTATGTCAGACGATCTGAAGTTATTATCTGATTAGCCTATTTGATATTGCAGTGCCTGATTCAATACCCATTGAAATCAAAGGCCCCTTGATCTCAACAGGCACTAAATCAAGCCCTGGTTCCCTCCAGCCGAGCACAACCATCCCATCTTCACCAGTTACTCTAGCAGCCTAGGCCACCGCTACATAATTAGAGGGCATGATGCTGGGTTTAACCCAGTGCACCAACATGGCTTTTCTTATCAGTTGTGAATTTTCCCTTGCTTTGGACTTCTGTTCCAGAGGAGTTAAGTGCTATTAAAAGCTTCTGTAACCACTTGCATCTGAGGATCTCAAAGCACTGCAGAGACACCAGTGAGTTATGTTAGCAACTCTCCTAGGAGAGTTTGAGCAGGGTTTAATACAAGGCAGAAATGGAAGCACCGGGAGATTAAATTGAGTCTATCCCAAAATGTCCCTGGGCCCAATTACCATCTTACTTTCACTGCAGATGCAAGTCAGAAGTAACTACCCCGAGTCGCAGAGCTGGAAAGAGAGCAGAAATCTGGCCCATGGCACACAAGCTGCAATTTGAGATGCTATTTATTTTTCTTTTGCTCATTCAGGAGCAGAGCTGCCCGTGTTAGCAGCCACGTCAGTTCTTGGCTCCACGGGACCCAGGCTGAAAGACGAAGCAGCAAAGGGAAGAGCAAACCAGAGACCACTCCACGCTGTGTAAACGAGTCAAGGATCATTTATGGGAACCTGACACTTGTGCCTGATGTATTCTGGAGCAAAAAGGGACACGGGATCCCAGCCTTGCCACCCCCTGGAGACACGTTCCTCAGTTCAGCCTTTTGCGAAATGAATTTGAGGCAGCGGGAAGACGTCCACCAGGATCTGGCCACATATCACTGAGCCTTGGAGTCTGTCTGATCCCGGGAACCCCATAGGGTGGTAACAGAGGATAAAAGGGAGACTCAGAGCTCCCCTCCAACAACATCCCCCCCGTCCCCATCTGCCAGGCTGTCCTAGAGCAGGGGCTGGGAGGCAGCACAGGGAGGGAACACTCCTGCCTCCAGCACAAGAGATTCACCATTTGCTGCTCCAGCAACAGCAGCTGAGATGGTAAAAACTGTTGCATGAGCAGGAAGGAGAGAGGGACAGGGCTGGGCAGCGAGCGGGATACAGCCTCCCTTGCTAGAGCAATCACTTCCCATTCCACTCTGCCGAGAGCAGGAAAATCCCTTCCATAAATAAAACAAACAAACAAATAAAATAAAACCCTGGGGTTGGAGGAAAAGACAAAAATCCAGCACTAAACCAATGCAGCACGTTGGCTGAGTCCTGCTGGTCAGCAGCGTGGCTTAGCAGCAGGAACAGCAAACAGTGGAGTTCACAGCAATGGGCACTGAGAGCTGCGGGGCGGGTGGTTTATAGGCCAAAAAGTGGCTTTATAAAACTGGATCTTTAAATATTTGCTCCAACGTGTCTTGAGTACCATCCACTGTGGCGGTTAAACACTCACAGTCCTCACACGCGTCCAGCTCCTGCAGCAATTTGGGGAGAGCAGCTGCGGTATGGCAGCAATTCCCTGACCCTGCCCAGACCCAGGGTCTCCAAGCACGATGCTGACATTTCCATGCAAACCCAGCCCCTTCCTCCCCGAGCTGTAGAAGAAACAGATGTGAAAACAAGTTATTCCTTTCCCACCTCTCAAAGAGGAATGCTAACATCAAGTTAGCCAAAAAACCCAGATCTGCTCATTTTGGTGATGATGGAAACATCACCATCTGAACCAGCTACTCCAGAATTAAGAATGGGGAGATGGCGAAATGAACAAGCAACATCACAAGAGCCAACACGGTTGTCTGCCTTGGGGGTCTGCAGCCTGGACACAAGGAACCTCCAGGCCACCTATGGCCACTTGTGGCCCTGGGCAAGCCTGAATGCCAGGTCCCCAAAGGGCAGCAGGGAAAAGTGTTTCCTGCATGGCAGATGTGGCACGACTAGCTTCCCAACCAGCTTCCAGCACAGCAAAAAGAAACATGAGAAGCCTGAATTCCTCCAGTGCCAAGCCGGATGCCTCTGGGCTTCAGAGAGTCCTGCTGAAACCCGGAGATCCTTTCAAGCAGCTCCAACAGGCTCAGATGAGGCAGGAGGAGAGCTCTGATTCCCCGGGCAGAAAGGGAGAATTTAAGCCTGGGCACACAGAAGATGCTGGAGGCACAGAGCAAGGAGACCCCAAAACACAGTGGATGCGGGTTAGCATTTGCATTGCTGCCAGAGAAAGAGCAAAGAGCAAGGATTCAGGCAGGAGAGGACAGGAAGCATGGGAGCAACAGGAGGCAACAGGAAGTGGGGCAGAGGGACATGCAAACCAGACGAGCTTGTCCCCTGCGTGCCTCTGAACAAGCGAGGCCTCAAGGCTCTGGATCAGACCCTTGATGCCCTGTCCAAGCCCACCAGCCTGTCCCCTTCCTCGGACCCCAATGCATCCAGACACCCATGTGCAAATATCCTGTATTCACGGCCCTAGTGCTGCCTGAAAGGGGGGGGGGGGGGTCACTTGTACCTTGTCCCCAGGCTACTATGGGGCAGAAGAGCCCCATTTCTCCCAGATGACCATCCACCGCCACAGCTCCATCCCCGGGCTGAAGGATGAGGGACCTTCTCCCTGCAAATGGGGCTCAGCCCTGCCTGTGGCGCAGCCAGCGCAGGCAAGGCTGTGGGCTGTGAACTCAAGAGGAGCCAGAAAACTTTCAGAAAGGTTTGCCACACAAATGGTGCCTTTCCCGCAGGTCACGTCCATGGCAGGCATGTCCAGCACCCCAAGCCACTCAGCACAAGCAGCAGGTCTGGAAACCACATGTCACCATGCAAGGGAAGCACGCAGCCTGACAGGAGAGCTCATGCACCAGCCATTGCTGCTGACTACTCAGCAAAGGCTTTTTGCTGGGTTTTCCACCTCCAACCTCCATCCCTTCCCATGCTCAGGGACTCTGCTTCTCCCCAGCACAGAAACTCCCCCAGTTCTTTTGCACAAGCAGCAGCTGCCAGCATCAGAGAGTCCCAGGATGTCCCTTCTCACTCCTGCATAGGATTTTGGGGTGACCAGACACGCTCACAGTCCCCCACAGCTCTTCTTGTCCAAGGACAGCACTCAGGATTTTGCCTGCATAGGGTTGGGAGGAGGCGCCTGACCAAGCCCTTATGGGTCACCAGCCTGGGCAGAAGCCTCACCTCGACGCCTGGAGCAGGCAGGCAGCACAGGCAGGAGGGTCACAGTCCCCTCCCAGGAATGGCTCAGCACCATGCAGGGAGCAAAGGAGCACAATTCAGGCACAATTTCTGGCTCAGAAACGGCCTGAGCCTGCCCATGTCCAAGCTCTTTCGCGAGCTCAAATCACCGGGTTTCTGAAGCTCCTTCGCTCTAGGAGAAGCAAACAGCTGCAGCAAGCTGGATTTCTGACCGCAGTGCTGTGGGGCCTTCGTTTCCCAACAACTGCCTGTCTCCAGCTGAGAAACGGAGGCTGACCTTCCCCGCATGGCGCCCAGCCTCGCCTGTGCAGAGCTGCCTTCCCTCCCCAGCACCCTCCTGCCTCCTCCACCCTTCCTCCAGCCCCCCCAGGGCCAAACATGCTCATTTGCTTATCAAGAGCCTGAAGGTGCATCTGCAGCGCAGGGGAGCAGCATCCAGGCTGCTTCATTTTTTGCTCTTCTCCTCCTCTAGCTCTTCGCTGAAGCATGAGAGCCTTCTCCTCTGCACCCCGCACTGCTGAGCAGCCTCCACCTCCCCAGCTCGAGAAGTCTTTCCTCTCCCTCCCTTTGCATTGGGTCTGCTGAGCAGCTTGGAAGCAGCCTGCATGAAAGGTACTGACAAAATAAAGTTGGATTGTACTGCATTATTGAAAAAGTGACCTCCAGTGGTCAATAAAGCCTTTGCCCACCGTTTCCAGGCAGCGGTGCCTGTTGTCAAGCTCTGCCTCGGTTCAGCAGGACGGCGGTTCGTCTCTCCCAGTCCCAGCTCCCACGGGTGGCTCGTTAAAACTCAGAGTCTGCCCTTTGGTAACAAGGAGCTCAAAGCACTTTAATGCACGAATGCAATCATGAATGCAAACAGGCTACAGGCGAGAGAGCAGCGTAACAGCAGTCTGTTCCCCCCATCTCCATCCTCACAGCTGCTGGCTCTGGGCAAAAGCACGGGGTCTGATAAGAGAAGTTGGCAGGGGGCACAGTTCTAGGACAAGGCATTTTTCGGTTTTACTGCAAACCCTCAGCCATGCTGTGTGGGGAGAGGGAGCTGTGGTTCAAGGGACACCATTCCCTGCATCTCAGCAGCACTGAGCTCAGCGTCTGGACCAGGAGGAGGCTGATGGACCCAGTGCAGGTAGCACACAGGTTCCCCTCAAAGATGCCCTCCTCTGCGTTGCCGCATTCCCACTCCTTTCACATTTGATTTCTATGAACAATTGCACAGCCAGCTTCTTCCTTCCCTCCCCTACCCCAGCTGCAGAAGGCAGATCTGTCCCAGCCACGTGAGACACCGCTGGAGGAGGTTAACCCTGGCGTGGAGGGGGAGCAGCCCACCAGCAGCACCCCTCTCCCAGGCACCCCATCCTCCACACCAAAGCCCCAAGCACAGCCTCGCCTGGGGAGAGTAGAGCTGGTTTCCCTTCGCATCACACACAGAGAGGCATGGGTGCCCCGCTACATGCACACACACAGCCCCATGCCGCTCGGAGGAACACATGCAGGAGATGGCGATGGCCTGTTTGCACAATCAGCAGTTCCTGCACACGCAGCAGCTCGCTGGCGAGCCCGGGTGCTCCCTTGCCTGCGGATCCAGTCCTTTCTTCCTTCCTCCTCTCCTTTTACAGCCTCAGCAAGGCAAGAAGCATCACCTCACTGTCCCCCAGGCATGAAGCCAGCTGGGAGATCTAGGTGAGGGGATTTTTTTACCCTTCTTGGGATTAGCTTCAGGTAGGGCTCAACTGCAATGAGCTGAACCTTCTCAGGACAGGTGAAGACAGAGAAGAACCAGCATTCCCCAGAGAAATAGAGGGAAGGCCCTAAAGCAGCCCGGCTCTTAAGGATCCTGCTTCATTTCAAAGTGCCAGGGCCACCATAGCAAGGGTGCCTCTCTCCCTCCCTCTTTGAAGAGGGACACAGAAGCAGCCATCCCCTCCAGGTTCCACACCACCTCAGGACCAATGCTGCTCAGGAACAATGTCCTCCCACCTTGTCTGGGATCTGGGCCCAGGGAACAGCCCCAACACCTTCACAAGCCAGGCCAGGCTGGAAGGAGCTCCCCACGCCTTGGCAGACACTCGTGATGGGAGCTGGAGCCTTTGCAGCATCACCTCCCCTTCTCGCCAGAGAAATCTGTACAGGGCAGATAACAAGCTTCACAGACACATTGCAGAGGGGGTCACCAGCCAGCAGGGTCCGGGAAACATGGGCAGTGAGGAGAGGGGGGAGAAGGGGCTAATTAACCACCTCCTTCCCCAAGGGGACTGCTTTAGACAGCATGAAAGATTAAAGGTCTCAAGGATGCAAGGGGAGGTGGAGGGGAAGAATCTCCTCCCATGCATGGACACAGACAGGCACCACAGAGCTCGTAGGTACGGTCAGGACCGGGCTATGAGCCGTGGACACAATCGAGCGCACCAGGCAAGGAGATAACCAACAAAATGGTGTCCTCCTAAATTTAGCAGCCACTGTGCATATCATCTCCCAACCCTTCACCCCCACAGCCCACCCCCAGAGCTGTGCAAGGCTAATTTCCATCAAGGGATGTCTTGGAAGAGACTCCTTCCATTTCAACTCATCTGCCAAGTGCAGGCAGCCTTCCCCAAATCAGCTCCCCTCTTCTGCAGCGTGCCAGCAGCACGGACCAGGCTCCTCTCCACCTAAAGCAATGCAGCCATGGCAGAGAGACAGCAGTTGCCTACATACCACCTGCAAAGCAGCCTCCCCTCACATGGAAACGCGCAAAGCATGGGTGTTTAACAGCAGGATCCCAGCACATTTATTGTACCCTGTTGGTAGAACAGCCACCTCCCTCCCTCCATTATTCTGCGGTTCACAGCCCCAGGATCGAGAGCAAGGGCAAAGCTCGCCGTTCCCCTCTGGTAGGCATCACAGCAGCTCTCTCCTTCGGCTGTGCACTCACACAGCTCTTGCAGCAAGCAACTGGTACACAGCATGCCTCCCATGAGGGTAGGAGCAAGCAGCTCCAGCTGAAACAGTGATTTCAGTGCTGCTCTCCAGACCTCGGCATCTGGCACAGCTGCGGCGCCAAGGGCAGGACGCCTTCAGACAGAGCCAGGCGGTTGCTCTGTTCTGCAGCAGGTTGCAAGTTCCCAAAGGAGAAGCAGACTGTGACATTCGGAGTGGCAAAATCACAAGGCTGAACCCCCCCCGCCTGCAACAAGAGGGCATGGTCTTGTGATGGCCATGCACGGCCAGGAAGGAGGGAGATGAAGGGACCCAAGCTTTTGGGGTGACAGTATAGCCAAGCCCCAGCTGCCTCCAGACTATGAAGCACCTCTCCTCCTGCCATGAAGGGGTGGGCTCACCTCACCAAGTCAAAACTACCTAGATTCAAAGCTTGGCACAGTCCTGACACCACTGCAATGGGCAATGGCCCAGCCATTTGTCCTCCTGAGCTGCAACTATTCCCCACAGAGCTTAACCTTATGGGGCAACCACAGAAAGGGTGGTGGTTTTGAGCTGCTGTGAGCTCCCACTGGGACATCTCACAGCATCTGGTCACAAATCCTCTTCTCCACATGCTGCTGGCATTCAGCCCCTTCTCCTGGTAGAGTCACTCATGGTGAAAGCAGCTCTGGCAAGGGTACCTTCGCCTTCTTTCCCCCAGGATGGGGTAAAGGATGGTTATCAGGGACTGGAATTTCACTGTTTGCCTCTTTTCATGGTGCTGAAGGACAGGCTGGACCAAGCATCGCTCCGCATGGGTGCAGGCACTGCTCCGGGCTCTGGTGGAGCCCAGCAGATCCTCCATCGCTGGCAGGACCCGTCTGGCCACACTCAGCCACACAAAATGTCCATTTCTCTTCAGAGGCATGAGGACATGCCATACCCTAGGTGTGAGTCAAGCCTGGGTTTTGGGATGCCAAAGGCAGCCACTTCAACCCCCCAAAGCTTTGACTTCAAACCTAAAGCTGAGGCTGACAGCTGGGTGGAGGTGAGGGACAGGGTGGGATCCCGTTGCTGTCTTTGCAGGTCTCGTTTGGAGCTGTACCAGCACAACCCTCCACAAACAGGCATCACATCCAACCTTGTGTCCATCGCTCCATCCCTGGCAGATCGGGTATATCAGGTGAACCTGGGCCCATGTTACAGCTTTGCAGCTTCAAGCTTTAGAAGTTTTAAATAATAATAAGTCATAGCCTCACATCTGAGATCAAGCTCCCTTTTGGATCGTCCAAGCCCCGGCCGGGAGTGCTAAACCAGACAGGCAGGACCAGAAAACATTCCCGTCCTAGCTTTGCAAATAGGAGCCTCCACTCCACACCCTTCCAGTCTGCCCCTGGGGTATCCATCTGACAGGCGGAGCAAAGCTTTGTTGTTTAAGGCAGCCTAATCCTGCAACCCTTACCATCAGTGAGGCCAGATCCTGGCTCTCTTGATTCACCCAAGGTTGGGCCCTTCTTGATTCACTCAAGGTTGGATGCAGCTGGGACGGGGCGGGGAACGACTGCAAGGGGCAAGAGAGGGTACACAATTTGGGGCCACCACACACCAAGCAGCTGAGCACGAGCGGCGATAGCTCTTCCCTTTTCTCCCCTTCCCTCCTGCCTCTGCAAACCCCTCGCAGCTTCACCCGGCGAGCGAGGCTTAACCCAAAACCGGGCTGTAGCAGGGCTGTACCTGCACATGCTGGTGAGTCAGAGCTGGCCGGCCAGATAGACACGCACCAAGCCTTCCCCCAGAGCCCCTTTTAACTTCTGCCTCCTTGACATGCCCTCACCAGCAGTTTAAAGAGGGCTTCCCCCCACCACCCCCCCCCAGCTCTCTTTTTTTCTTTTCTGTTCTTTTTTGTCTTCAGTCCTTCTAGTGGGTGGGGAAAATCCCGGGTGTCAAACTTCAAAAGGGAAGCCTGAGTTCACATCGCATTCATGTCCGAGGCGCTGCCTAACCACAGGCTCCTGCCCGCACCCATACCCGGGGCCCGACAAGCCGGGCACTCGCAAAGGATGCAAGGACGCTGCTGCCTCCCCTCCCTGCAGCCCGGTTCAGCTAGGGATGTCCGTTTGTCTGTCCACGGCTTGGTGCATCGGGTAAGCCAGAGATAAAAGGAGGGTTTGGATGTGAAGCCCTGCTCAGGAGGGTTGCAGGGCCATGATTCAGCCCCCTGCCAACAAGCCCATGCCAAAAGCAGAGCTCCTGGAAATCAGCTCTGCAGGAAGGAGAGAGAACCCCTTGCCTTCTCCTCCCTGCTCAGCACCACGTCCCTGACAGCAGCTTTGTGGCACAATGTAGCCCTGCCACACGCCCCTTGAGACATATCGGTGGCACAGTACAGCCCCAGGATGCTGCACACCAAGTATTTTGCTTTGTGCATTTGAATTTCACTCTTGGTCTGGGTGATTTTTGCCAAAGACTGTGCCCAGCTGGACACAGTGGCCAGACCAAGGAAGAAGCAGAGCATGGACCAGCACAGAGGCACACGATGTGCTCCATTCTGCACAGCCAAAAACCAGGAGGCACAAGGAGGCAGCCTGTCCTCTGCAAGGGCTTTGGTGGGGATGAATGGCTGGACAAAGCTGTCCGCACCAAACCTGCTGTGCTGTGCAGAGCTCTGGGGCAACAGAGCTGCCAACCTCAGCCTTGCGTTGCTCCCACCTACAGCAGCCCTGGTCCATACAAGCCACCTCCTTCACATCTCCTGGTTTCCAGATTAACAGAGCAGGGCAGTTTGGACCTGATGCTTTCATAACAAACCTATTTTCTTTCCACCAGTCACCTGCAACAAAGAAAACCAGGCACACAGACAGTCTAAGGAGATGTAGCACCTATTTGATTTTCTATTGTACTCCTGAATAGTAAGTTAAAGCCTATTCACAGCTGATTTGGTTCTGTTTTCGGTGGCATTTGAGACCCTCAGGCTTCATGGGGAGACGAGCTCTCCCACAGAAGAGCTGGCAGGAGCCAGCCTTACAGAGTTAGGAGGCAGGTCGGTCCCGGGAGGCGAGCCCAGAAACCCCACACAGAGAGGAAAAGGGGGATGCTTGGAGCAGGAGAGCCCAGACCTCCGAGCCTACACCAGGAGCCCCACGGTTAGAGATCAGAAACAGCTTTGGTCCCTGCACAGAGAAACGTCAGAGTGGCATTTTGTTGAAAGGGGATGAGCAAGAGCGTGGGAGGATGTGTTGATGCCCCCTCCCCAGAGGAAAGGGCACAGTTTTCAGTGAGAAAAAGCTGTCCTGGCTCAGAGCTGTGCCAGGGAGGACAGGGAGCACTGGACGGGCAGTGTTGCAGCCTCCCCCGATGCCCAGGGATATATGAAGGCAGCTCTGACACCCAGGTTGACCCGCAGCATCTCTGGCAGCTCACCTCTGCCAGACATCATCTTTCAAGTACGCACACCATGATTTTAGTCCCGCTCTCCCTGTTGGACACCCGATGTGTTTGGATGCAGTGTCCTGAGCCATGGCAGCAAGCACTGCCTGGGAACAGGCTCTTACCCCACCTGCACCAGCAGGCACATGGGCTCTTGAGCATCCGTACGGAGCATAGGACCAGATATCGGGATACACAGAACACCAGCCTACCAAAAGCCTCAAATAATGATTCCTGAATACAGCAGAGGCAATGTGGTTGTGGACACACATCCAACACAGATGCCTGCTCTCAAAATACCTCCTGCAGGCTTGGCTCCAGCAAGGTGCTCACCTCTGCCAGCTCGCAGAGCCAGCCGGGAGCTGAGAAACAAGCAGTCATGCTTTTCCATGCAGCCCACAGTGCCCAGCAAATATTCAGCCTGTGCCTAACCTGGTGAAAAGCCCTTTTTGATTGCATTTGCCCTCTGCTCCCCCTCCAGGTAAGCAGGTACCCCAGAGCACCCCAACGTGCAGATGTGGGAAGGATGCTTTGAGCAGCACCCTGTTGCAATGGAATAAGCTGCTGCTGCAGGATTGCTGAGGACAAACCTTGATTTTAAGAAAGGGCTCAAACATCCTGGAGTTGCGGGGGGGCTCGAGAGGAGGGACATCCTTGCAGTGAGGTAGCCAAATAGCAGCACCCACATTTCCCACCGTGAGCCCTTCCCGAGGAGCAGCAGGGCAGGAGGTCCCCAGCATCTCCCCAGGGCTGCCTGCAGCAAACTCTTCAGCCCCCCAATGACCCTCTCCAAAGGGGTTTCCAATGCAGGACCCAGGCAGGAGGCCAGGAGCCAAGGGAAGGGGGCTGCCGTTCCTCCGGCCAGCGAGCCAAGGGGGACGCACGTGACTAGGTGTTGGCTTGGATTTCCTAGCCCTGCGACAGCACCAGCTGCTCCTGCCTGTCCCTCTCCCCCCAAAAGAGGCCCACAGATCAGGTTTCCCGGGCCGATACATCCAGGTGAGTCCCTGCAGACCTGACTGACATCCCCTTCTCTGCAGCCATTCCACAGAGACGTCAGACCAGCCCTTCGGCAGGTGAGCACTGGAGCATCCCCGTGAGCTCCGGCCAACACGCTGGTGAGGGAAGCCAACTCGTCTCACCTCCTGCGAGCCCAGGGGATGCAAGCGCTGCGCTGGGCAGGGACTCGCCCCGGCAGAAACCAGATCTGGGCCGCTCCAGAACCAAAAATAACCTGCCAGCTGCCCGGGAAGAGAGGAGAGCCAAGCGTGCACAGATCACACACATGTCAGGAGGGGAGTCATCTGCACCCATCTTCAGGGATAATGGGGGAAAGCATGGTTTTTGGTGAAATTCAGTGGATAACAGCAGAGCAGTAGCATAAAACAGCCTCCAGGCCTTTTTGGGCAGCAAAGCAGCAGACGGCCAATACCCCCAGGGCCCCATCCTCCATCTGGGGAAGAGCTGCTGTGCCTGCGAGCCGCAGAGAGCCCCAGTGCAGCTGTGTCAAGGAGCAGAGACCCTTGCTCAGTCCCTCCTCTCCTCCCTCACGAGACAGCAGCAGCAGCAGCCAGAGCAGCTGGGAGCCTGAAGAACTTGCAAACTCGTGCTGGGTGGGAGGGCGTTCTCCCACCCCCAGTTGCTCCAGCAGCAATTACCCAGAAATGCTCTCCCAGCCCAAGCAGTGCTCAGAGCAAGCTGGGGAAGCAGGAAAGAAAATCCAGATGTGCAAACGAGAGCAAGGAGGCACCAGGGTCTGTTCACATCTCATGCCAGCCTCCTGCCAGAGGCTCTTGGTGCAGCCACACCTTGTGTTTTCAAAGGGCAGCGAGAGCCCTGATGCTCACAGCTTTCAGGGAGGAGGATAAGATAGAGCTTTTTGTCCCTTGGGTTAGCTGTGATGGCCACTCAGGGCTCAGGAGCAATGGGGGCACAGAATCCAGAGCTGTCTTTGGGGTGAATGCAGACAGTCAGACCCATAAACAACAGCCCTTTGGGCAGACACAAGGTTACCATGGCCCACACATATCCCAGCAACAAAGGAGCAGAAAACAGGACACTCACTCACCAAAAACCTTCACACTACCGGCACTGGAAAGGTGCAGTCCCTTCTTCAGGGCCTTCTGGTGCTCTGTCACTCAAGCACACTTTCCCTGGGAGATGTTCCCAAGCAAGGCCACAGATTTTCCGTATGAGAAAAATACGATTTTCCAATTTCCATAATCACACACCAATCACTACCAGGACTGGGGCATAGGGTTAGGCTGAACTAGAGAAGCAGCAGGTAACATTTCTGCATCAACCCATACTTTAAGGAGTCATTTTTTCCCCGATCTTTCCCAAACCTTCCACTTTTCTTGCTTCTTTCCACCACCAAGACACTCGCAAATGATGTGTTTCAGGACCTGTCACCTCAGAGCAGGTCAACACCTGCCCCAAAACCCAGGCAAGGAGTGGAAAGACCTGGTGCAAGTCACTCAGCACCCCAACTTCATCAGCCTCCCAAAGGCATCATCATTGCTCATCTCCAAACAGCGTTCCCACAGCCCAAGGGAGGGCATTCGCAGCGCACACCTCGTGGAAAAGCTCTATAAAACAGGGCCAAGCCCTCGGCAGGTACAAGCTGACCTCAGAGAGCAGAGCTGCAGCAGAGCTGACCTCAAGGGGAAGGCAGGAGCATTTCCAGCCAGGCTTGGGAGGGGAGCTGGCAAGAGCAACGCGAGGGCGCAGCTTTGCAGGATGCCAGCGCTTGCATTCACCCGCCGCCTTCCGGGGTTGTGCACGGGATCGGAGCTGCTCCTGCTTTCCCTGAGCCAGCCTCCCCGGGCAGGAGGAGACAAGCAGGAGCTCAGTGCTCCTGGAGCCACCATACTCCCTGCTCCAGCAGCAGAAAAAGAAAGCAGCATCGAACAAGTCTTGGGCTGTCGGCTTCCCAGCACCCTCAGCAGTGCTGCCCATGCCAGCACAGCACTCCTCCACCTCCTTCCCTCCTCAGCATCACTGTGTCTGCAGAGAGAGAAGGAGCAGCTCTGCTTCCCAGCCCGGGGGTAACAGTGGCTGGGGAAGGATGGAGCCAGTTCCTCCCAATTTCCCAGCCCTGGGTCGCTGCACCAGCCAGAGGGGAGCATCTCCTTCCTGCTCCCCCAGCTCCTGGTGCAACAGGGGCCAGGGAGGAACACCCGACATGGGGCTGTCACTTCCCCGGGAAAGGCTCATCCACGCAGGGTGGAAGAGGATGTTCGTGTTACGAGGTGAAACCAGGAGGCCCTGGCGCTTTCCAGCTCCATCGTCAGCTCCCTGTGATGGTTTGGGTAGAGCTGCTTGGTCCAGGTCTTCCTGCCCCTTGCTGGAGGGGGGAAGGCACTGGCCTACCTCCCTCATCCAGACTCTGCTCACTGTGCTTCATCAGGAGAGCCTCCACACAGTTTTGCACCAGACTCTCTGGTTGCCATCAACAAGTCTTCTGGGCAGGAGGTTTTAGAGCCTGGCACTGCTGGCTCTGCCCAATCAATCTTACCAGCATGAAGAAGAAACCTTAACTTTGCTCTCCAACGTGGGTCCTCAAAGCACCCACTGGGGATTAAGACCTTGCTGTCCTGACCCCCAGCGTCCCGAAGGACTGAGTGGTAACTCAGACACACAAAGAAAGCGGAAGCTCCACGTTGGTGCTCTGCACCATCTAAAAGCCTTTTATTTCATTTCACTTGCTCTCTCATTTCAAGCTAGCCGCCAATACCTTGGGAAACACAGGCTAGAGAGACTTAGGATTTATTTTTGAGAGCTTAACATCCATTATGCTCTTAAAAAATTTATGCCCTTAAGCATCTCCACAGTGGCTGCTGAACACCCATTAAAAAAATTTCATCCATTGCTTAAGCCTGACAAGTCTCACCTTCGAGAGATAGCCATAAAGACCTGGCAAGACGCTCAGCTTGAGCCCTGGGCTCCTAAGACCTGACCACAGCACACACAGCCCTGGGAAAGACGTTATCCCCCCAAGAGAGCGAGACACCAGAGGTGAGGTTTATATCCCGGAGCAACCACTACACGCTGACTTTGCTGCAGACGACCGTGGCAGGACAGCTTGATGTGTCAGTTGGAAATGCAATTAACTTCGATGTGCAAGGGGATAAGGGAAGAACTGAGGTTCCTATGGATGCAGTTGCTTGGCTCTTAATTCCTCTAGCAACGCTAGCCTAGCAATGTTATCCACGTTTCATTTCTACCCTTTCCAGAGCGGGAAAAGTTCTCTTCAACCTTGGGAATGCCTGCGCACGTGGGAAAGTCATGCAGCGTGCAAAGCGGCACTGCACCAGGAGCTGTTTGCAGCCAGCTTCACCCCCAGGACCCCCAACCCACAGATCCTGCCGCTTCCTCCAGCAGCTGCATTTCACACTTTGGGGGTTCTGCTCCAACATCAGAGCAGGAAGGGTCCAGGCTCAGTCCAGGTCCGAGCAGGACTCTGTCAGAAGCAATCAGCTTGGGGGACACAGAGGGGTACACACCTCAGTGGCCTCAGTGCAGGGCTCCTCCAAGGCACCTGCTGCAACATAACCATCATAACACGTTAGGCAGCATGAGGCTGCTAGTACAAGGCTCACGAATGGCAGGCAAGGGATGAAAAAACAAAAAGGAACAAGTAACAGAGCTAGACAGGCCTGCAGGGGAGCTTTCCTGTGCTCTCCTCCACCAGACAGCTTCACCAGGTCCCCATGCAGCCCATGAACGCCCCCCACAATCGCTATATCAGGGCTCACACAGCCTCACAGGCAGGTCTCCGCTGGGCCAGGCACGGCACGCACATGTACAACAGCTGTTTGCAAGACAGCGAGTGCCAGTGTCGCAGCACCGAGGAGCGCAGGGAGCACAGGGGCAAGTGACCTGACCACAGTCAGGCAGCGTGGCTGCGGGCTGAGCTGTGCAGCCCAGCCCATAGCACACACCACCTCACCCAGCCCCCAAACAGCCCCTGGAGAACAGCAGGAGGTGTCAGACTGAGCCCCAACCCTCTCCCCTGCATCCAGGCCAGACAAGTTTGTTTCGTCCTACATGATCCTCTCCATTCACACCTCGCCGTAAGGGATGCACTGGCCACTCTCTGCTCCCGCATGCTGCTGTGGACTGGCTGCAGGCGGGCAAGGACCCCCCAGGCTTCTTATTTCAGCATCCATGAGACAGCAGGCTGGCTGCACCCGCAGCACAGAAGCAGCATGGGCTCCCTGTGCCCCAGGCACCGCATGTTCCTTGCTGGATGCAGCAGCCGGCAGCTCGCCTCAGGCAGCCTCTCCCACTCTACTGCTTCCTTCTGCACAGAAAAGGATCCAGTGCAGACTCTGCTGCAGCCCAGAAGGGTCTTTCTGCTGCCCTCGATGCACCCAGGAGGTCACAGCTGCACAGGTTGTGATCCAGCATCCAACCACACGAGTCCCTGCACGCAGGGCAGCCGGGTCCTGGTACCGCAGGTCCCTCTGCAGCCACAAGCTCTGATGGGCTTCAGCCCTTCCGCTCCCACTGTGCCCCACATGCACCAGGAGCTTTCTGCACCCCGGGGAAGAGTTCATCTGCTCTGGATAAGAATTTCACTCAGAAAACCCCAAATCCAAGCAAGACCAGCAGCTCAGCCCGCTGCCAGCCATCCGGGGCCGGGCGCCGGGCTGGAAGCAGTATGGACACGAGCCTGAACTCGCAGCATGGACCAGCTGGAGCCCAGTTCCAGGCAGGATCAGGCGTGCCCGATACTCTCTCCAACACCTGCACCCAGGAGGGAAAAAGAATAGAGTGCAGCCCCTTGGCAGGCAAGCACCCAACCAGGCTGTGAGGAGGCTGAGCTGCACCCAACAGCCCAGGAGAGAAAGTCTAGGCCAAAAACACGGGGCTCAGCTCTGCCACCCAAGCCCTCCGCTTGCCTTCACACCAATGCCAACCCATGGGTGAGCCGTGGCGTGTGACCGCGGGCAGCACAGGCAGGCCAGGGCCATCTGCCCTGGAGCATCACCCACCACCAGCCAGCTCAGCTGCCGGCTCCCTGCAGCATCATAGCCCTCCCCGCCAGTTGTGTTTTGGTGGTTATTCCTGCTTTTCCAGTCAGGGAGGTTCCGTTGCCATGCTCCAGCAGCCCCTCTCCAGCACATTTGCCTGCCAGAGGGATTTCATCCCCTTCTGCTGAGGCTCAGAGCAGCACGGAGGCAAGGACCACCAGGACAGGGCAGCAGGGACAAAGCAATTCGAGGCAGCCAGGTGCCAATCCGCAGCTGGCCGGCTCTGCTGGGGCAGATGTTTCACGGACACCCCCATCATGATCCCAACACTCGCTTGGCTGCAGCTCCCACCCCATGCCCAAGCCAGCCCCAGTTGCCCCACAGTGGGCAGGAGCTGCTGGGGGGGCTGGATGCTCCGCTGTCATCTCCCTCCAGGTTTGCACAAGCTGTCTAGAGGTAGCTGCTGGCAAGGGGCCAGCAAGGCACGCCGCGGTGGCTTTGATGTGGGTGTCTGCTGGGCACATGCCAGGGCCAGGCCAGGGTGTTTGGCTGGAGGCACTGGGTGCCAGACTGAATTATGCTGGGGAGGGGGGAAGAAATCTCCAGGTCACGGCTGTGCCACAGTGGCATGAGAAATCTGCCTCGCTGCCCACGCCGCCGCTATTCCACACTTCGCTCCAGAGCTCTTTAGCTGTGGGGCTCACAAGCAGGGATGTCTCCCCTGCGAGGAAACAGCCGCGCTGCCAATTTTCTATGGCACAGAGAGCGATGGACATTTCGGCACCCACCTCCTGGCAGCACCAGGCTCCGGGGCACAGAGTGCCGGGAGAAGGATGCTCTGGAGGGGATGCAGGACCAGAGGTGGTTCAGCACCGTGCACGCAGCCCCGCGGCGAGGCGGGCCCACCGCCGTGCCGGGCTGCCGATGCCCAGGCGCCGAAGGAGTTACTGAGCGCAGGAGATGTCATTAATAACGAAGGCCACGCGAGTGATTTTTATCTTTAAAAAGCCCACAGCCCAGGTTGCGCGGCTCCGCTAGGGAGCTCGCTCGGGCACAGCCACTGCTCCTTTAAGGTATTTAACAACAAAGTGGGTGAACACACTGGCTCCTCCCCGAGACTGAACATTCCCTCCGGGTCCCCCCGCCCCAGCCACGAGTGGCAGCGGGGACCCCCGTGCCAGGCCCGGACTACCAGTCCCGGCATTCACCGGGCACCCCCGGGGGTTTGCTCCCTGCCGGGGATTGTAGTCCTCCTGCCACCATCCATCCGTCCATCCATCCACAGGGCAAGGCCACGCTCCTCCCCAGCTGCACTGGAAGGGCTCTGCTCAGGGAAGGCTGCAGTTTCCATCGCAGGCAGGCAGCGATTAACCATTTCGGAGCCCTGCATCAGCTGGCAGCACTAATAGCACATGCTTGGGGTCACTTT
Organism: Balaeniceps rex; assembly: GCA_013401315.1. Classification (NCBI taxonomy): domain Eukaryota; kingdom Metazoa; phylum Chordata; class Aves; order Pelecaniformes; family Balaenicipitidae; genus Balaeniceps; species Balaeniceps rex. The sequence goes on along the minus strand of VYZW01003015.1, from coordinate 7,010 downwards.
TAGCGAGGAAGGGGACCCCCACCGTGCCTGGGGCTGGGAGCCCAGGCAGGTTCCACACACCATCAGACCCCACCTGAGCCACAGCTCCAACTTTAATCCAATTTTTGCCCCAATCGCCCTCCCTTGCAAGCCTTGCAGGCTTGGCAAGCACAGTGAAAAGGGAAGGATCTGCCGCTTTGGTTGCTCTCAGTGCCAAGCATCACCGCCTGGCACCGCGAGCCCTGGGAGGGTGGTCTCACTGGAGATGGGGAATTCCTATCGCAGGAGTCGCCCAAGGGCCCCCCACACCAGACACTGCCTGCGTGGTGAGACAGGCCCTGCCCTGCACAGATTAGCACCCAGAAACCACAGGACAGGGTAGGTGGGAGGGGAAACAGAGGCAGAGACACATGATTAGCCCTAGCTCACAGGTGCCTGGTCTCCATGCCTTCCCATCACCATATAACAGCTTGCTGCCTGGGCTCCTCCAAGAGCCCACTGGTCCCATCACTGGTAGGGAGCACAGCTGCAAATCCTGCTCGGTCCCCAGCAAGTCCCATCCTGCTCCACCTGGAACAGGTGGGAAAGGGATCTGCAAGTAACATTCCTCATTCACACTGGTGCTGGAGACGGACTTTGCAATTAGGGTAAGGACTGTGCTCCAGCACAGCCGCATTTACAGCTATAACACAGGGTCAGACCAAGCCCAGGGATCAACGCTTGGCTATGCAGCACTAAAGACTTGGGGATATTTGACCTAGCAATTAAATAGGGTCGCTATCAGATACCACAGCCCAGCGAACAGCCCTGGCTGCCCAGGGCATCTCATCCCTCCTGGAAATGATGCTCTGGGGCAGCAGCAGAGAGACCCCAAAGCGGCTCTGGAGAGCCAGTTGCCACCAGCTGCCAGGGGAGCCCTCAGCACAGACCTGCTTTCTCCAAGGAGGTGGTGGTCACATCCACAGCCTCCAACAAAACCAACTCCGGGGACCTGGTGACAAATGCAGCAAGCAACTTTGGGGCCCTTCTCTTTGTTTCTCCCAAAGAGATGGGACCAAACACCAGCGCAGAGAGGCAGCCTGACTGCTCAGCATGCAGCCAGACCATGAGGACAAAAGCACATTTCCCAGGCAGGGACGGAGCTCAAATCTGTCCTTTGGCCTGGTGTTAACCTCTCCATGAGTTCTAAGTGATATTTGTTCCCATCCCTAACCCAAGAGCCACCACAGGTCAAAGCATCCTTCCAGGAGTGACCCCACAAGCCATGGTCACAAGTCCCTTGGGTGAGGGACCTACCCTGACACCCCTGCAGCCCCAGTCTCCAGCTCTGCCTAGATGAGAGCTAGTGCTGAGCACAGCTGGGTTTCATGGACAGAAAGCACCCCAAAGTTTCCAGCCCTTCGGCACAGCTCCCACATGTCAACCAGGACAGCACCCAGGCAGCTGAGCCCAGCCTGGAGCCACACAGCCCTGCAGCCAGGCTGCGCTTTGGTGCCATCACCACTGCAAGCTGCAGGACTTGGATCACCTGCAAGTTACTGCTGTGCAGGGCAGAGGCTGTAGGTGCTTTGACCCCCGCAGCAGCTCAGAAACTCTCAGGGGAGCCGTGGGGATGCCGCTGACGCAAGGCCCCCATGCAAGCCCCCACGTAGCCACCACTGGCTGTGCCTGCCCTGCACAGGCAGCAGAGGAGCTCCTGGGATCCCTCAAGCTCCTGGGAGGGTGAGCCCCATGTCCACCAGGGAGCTGTGATGAGCTCCCTGGGGTGGCACGGTCCAGGGGACCACCCAGTCCAAGGTGCGAAACACTAGCTCACTGGAGGGAGTGGACACCAACTTCATCCCCTCTTCCCGGAAGAGTGGCTCCTAAGTTTGCCGCAGCCAGTTCATCTTGCAGCTTTAGCGTCTTGCAATAGTTTTGCAGGAAATCCATGTCCTGCAAATGCCAGAAGCAAGGAGACAAGGCACCAGCAGAGACCAGCACAGTAGGACAGGCTCACTAGAGACCTGGGGAAGCACCTGTGCCAGAAGCTTTATAATGCTGCTGCTGCAGAGCAGCTCTGGGTGCCAGGCAAGCCAACCAAATCACACTGAGACCAACTGGGATGCTGCAACCTCCCCATGAACACCCACAGCTCTGCTCACACCATCGGCAGCTCATTCCCCCCAGCTCCAGCAAGGAACAGATCTGCTACTGCAGACCGACCTGTGAGCACAGCAAGCCAGCAGCAAAGCAATGCATGGGCTAAAAAACATTGGTGCAGGCAGAGGCCCCCTTCTCCTTTGGGTCACGTCACCAGCTGGCCAACACAGCCAGCATTTGCCTGCTCACGGCAGGATAAGCTGAGCCCACTGCAGAGGCAATCAGCAATAACATCCTGGTAGCAATCACCTCCTCAATTCCACCCTCCCAGGACTAGTCAAAGCAAGAGTCATGCAATTCCCGGCCAAGAGGACCTCCCAACACTTTGGTAGGAGCGCAGGAAGCACCAGGAGTGTTTATGAGCACCACCTTGGGCACAGGGATGGGTTAGGCTGTGCTTGGCCACACAGGAGCGAGAGGCCATGAAGCAGTGGCAGGGAAGCTTACAGGCTGCACCCATACTCTGCATGGCAGTGCTCAGGGTACAAGAAATGTAGGAAACAAGTTGGTGAAGTAAGGTAGGAACAGACCAGATCAAAGGACTGAGCACTTCATCCATGCCCCATGCCACAGTGGTGCTTGGGAGGCATTATACAGCTCCCCAGATAAAAGCAAGGAGGAACAATAATTAAATGGATGATTTCTCGATAGGGTTTTGTTCCTATTTTCTCCAGGGTTTTATACAAAGTATTTGACTGTGGTAACAGAGCTGTGAGAAAGAGCTAACAACTACAACAGTGGGGTGACAGCCTTACCCATTGCATGCTCGATCAGTACGGATGGATATGCTGCCCTGAGGGCTGATGGCTTCTGGAGCCGACATGCCCTGTCCCCCACTCACTGCAGCAGAGCCTGTGGGTCCATGCTACAGGTCCCCCCAAGTTGGGGAGCAGCTTGGGTGTCCAGGCAACTGCGCCTGCCCGGCACAGGGGAGGGGGTGGCAGAGGCCAGCCCTGCTCCCAGAGCTCAGCCTGAAAACCTTGTTCTGGCTTGTTTTCCCACTAGCTTTGGGTGTCTGACTTGTAATAAGTGAGCCTGAAAAGCAGGCTCCTTTTCAGACATGCCAGGCACCCACAGCTCCAACTCGCAGACGCGTCTCCAGGGAGTCAAGTTCCAGGTGCACCCAAAAAACCTCGTGTTTCAGCCAATACTCAAATGCCTCTGCTTCCTTGTCTGAGAAAAGCTGGGCAATGCCCAGGCCCAGGACTCTGAGGCTCAAGGGGAAATTGCTCTATAGCAGCCAGTCTAATTGCTCTGAAATTACGAGATCAAGCAGTAAATTCATGTCTGTGTTCATTGCTCTGGGTGGCAAAGCCACACCAGCAAGCGCCTGATCTCCAATTGCTGCAACTTCACGTTTCATTGGAAAGGGAAGGAGGGGGTTAATGAAGGAGAGCATTGCCAGTTGGAAGTGCTACCTAAAAAGGGTTTCTCCTACTAGCTGAAGCAAAATGGTTTCTCTTGCCAGCTTGTTTACTCTGCAGCTGAGAGCAGCGGACCGCCAGGTTTTGCTGCTGGAGCCCGCTGCAGGATCGACGGCTGCGAGACCGGCCCTGGCACCAGGACATCAGCAGGGCTGGACCGACTGCGGTGCAGCTGCACCGTCCCCAGCCCAGGGCCAGCCCCACGGCGCCCACACCGCAGCCCGGCCCCCAGGACCTGCAGCATGTATGCAGGGAAATGTGCAGCTACAACCCTCCAGACAGCAAATCCTGGGCCCATCCTCCTTTCCTTTGGGGAAATAATGGTACTCGCCATTTAATGGCCAGTTAAAAGCTGCAATTACGTTTAACTGAGATGGTTTCAGACCAAACGTCCCCTCCAGCAGCAGGGTCCTTAGGGCCCTTTCCCATGGGAAGGGCACACAAACCCCAGCGGAGACCAGGGAACAGGGATGCTAGACAGGACACAGGGATTTTCCTGGGAAAGGCAAGCACCAAACAAACCCATCCTGCCCCAGCTTGCTGCTGCAGAGCCAGAAAATGGACAGGACTCGTTATCCTCTTTTAGAAAAGCAGAGCTTACAGTCATATGCCAAGACAGGTATCGGCCAGATTCCGGTCTCCAGGAGATTTCGGAGTCCACAGGCCAAACTGAAGCAACGCAGCTTTCACAGCGCACAGACCATCCCGGCTCCAGGATTAAAGCCACCGTGTCTGCAAACAAAACACTCGCACCAGCCAGGAGAGCCAGCCGGGGAGGAGAGGCAGCCTGCAGCTGCCGCCGGCCTCTCCAGCCGCAACGCAGTACCCGCCAGTCAGCGGGAGGATCAGGCCCATGTTTTATAGCCTTTATATTAATTACCCAGAGTCTAAATAAGATTAAAGTTTTAATTCCATCTTCATCTCCTAGAGGCTCCTGCTGTGCTCTTGGGTTTTCCTGGTGCCACGAAGCTTCTCAGGCAGCTACAGCAGAGGGCACTTCTCTGACAGCCAGAGATGGCAGCATCTCCTGCATCAGGGTTGCCCCACAATGCCCGAAAGGCCCCGAGGATGCACCACCCTCTGCAAGGCCCTCTGCACCTCCATAAACCTGGCACTGCTGCATGCAGGGCCCTGCGAAGTCCACCTGGCCCTTCAGTTAAAGCCATGACCTGAGGCCAGCGGGGCCACGCGATGATTAAAGAGCAGAGGGCCGGCGCTGGGCAGTGTCCTGAGGCCACGCTGCAAGTCCGAGCCGAGGCAGGACGGTGAGCAGGAGCTTGAGGCGGAGGAGATCTGCCAGGGTGATGCTTTGCTGCTGGCAGCATCGGCGCTGCCCAAGCCACCCCGTAGCAGCCGGCTGACGGGCAATTCAGGCTCTTAGCCTGGACCACCTAGGCTGGAGTTTTACAGCTGGAGATGGGCCAGAGAGCAGCAAATGCCAGCAATCGCTGCCTGCACTGGCTGGGTGGAAGAGGTGGCACAGGCTGGCAGCAGCAGCGCTTGCTGCCCTGGTTCCCTGGTGCCCAGGAAGCCACAGAAAACACTGCAGAGCCGCAGCTGGGGCTCAGTCCATGAGCACAAATGCTGACACCCCGCGAGGGCAGAGTCTTTAATCTCACTGAGCGGGAGCAAGGCCTGGCTCCAGCCACCAAAGCACCGAAATCTCAGCAGCGATCTGTGCGATGTGCCCCAAACGCCAGCCCTGCTGCACCCCATATTATCTGCACAGACTAGCTCCAGGTATCACCTCCCAGATCTCCAGCTGCAGCGCAGCCACAGCCTTGGAAAAGCTGACCTGCAGCCAGGAAGGGTTGCAAGGGAGAGAGACTGGTGGAGGAGAGGAAGGAGACGGCGCAATCCCCCACCTCAGATGCTGCCCATAACCACAGAACCTTGAAGTACAGCCACCCTCTGGACAGGGTTGTGATTATTTTCCACGTTACGGACAAGGAAAGCGGGTCAAGAGCATCCTACAAGAGCTTGGGAATGCACAGAGTGTCATTCACCCCAGTTTGCATGGCTGATGGCAGATTGTGGAGAAGATTGCTCCACAAGCAAGGTTGCACAAGCAAGGAAGGCTTAGCCAGCTGCCACTCAGGGGGCAGCGAGCTGCCCCAGCCCAGCTGCCGTCCCAAGGGCCCTTCCAGAGGGAGAAAATCCTCTGTGGTGCTGTGCCTGCTCCCATTCCCTTGGGTAGAGGACATGGATGAGCTGAGTCGGCGGAGTCCAGCCAGTCTGGGAAGCAAGCAAAGCCCCCAGCCCTACGAGCATGCCCCCACAGCCCCAGGCTTTGCATGGTGCCCCCAAAGCTAATGAGCCCAGTGACCCCCTTGTGCGACTGCCCCTGCAATTTGGAGGTTGGGCTGCACCGTCGGGAGCGAGGGCTTCAGAGGTTTGCTATCCGTTGGGCGCTCCACAACCTGCAGACACGAGGCTACCTGTAGTCACCACTAAGGTATGCACACCAGTGCATCCCCCAAAGCAGGCACCAAGCATGGGGAACCTCTGCAGTCAGTGGGGAAACCCCCTCGTCTCTCCCCTACCTTCCACTTTCTACCGAAGATGCTGTTTCAGAAGCAGCTCTACAGCTCATGTTGCTCCAGCTCTGCGGTCCCGCCCAGGCACCCCCGCTCGCGGTCCCTTCTCCCACCAAGGCACTGCAGGCCCCTTCCCCAAGACCCCCACAGCTGCATGCCCAACCCCAGCTCTTACCTGCTGGCCAAGGGTTGCCCCTCCGCAGCGGCACCGGCTTCCCCAAGTACTGCTGCTCCCCGGGCAGATGGCTAGGTCCCTCGGTGGCCAGGTCCTGTGAGCAGCCAGCATGGGGGCAACCGCGAGCCCCTGCACCCCCTTAGCCCCTGAACACCCCTAACCCCATACATCCCACAAGGGCCTGCCCAGACCTGCCCCCTCCCCCCCCAGTCACATGCACCCTGTGAGGGGGGACCCTTTGGAGCAGGGGGCCCTGCTGCCCTGCAGATTCAAGGCATCTGCGTGCAACAAGGTGGGGTGGGAGCCCTTAATCAGCAACAACCCATGCATGGTCCTACTCCCACTTTGGGGGAAAAACTGGCGTGATTGGAGCACTTTCTGAGTGGTGACAGCTGCACAGTCCTGTTCCCACGTAGGGGGAAACATCTGACTCCTCTCCGCGAAGTGTGGGCTGACGGTGAGTGCTTGCAAGGCGGGAGAAGGGGGTGTCCCTGCCGGGGGGCTGCTCGCTGTCAGGCCACGGGGGGAACCAGCAGCGCTGAGGTGCCGCCAGCCCTTCATAACCGTTAACGCCGCAGGGCTGGGGCAGCCCCAGGCAGAGGGGGGTGCACTGGGGTCTGCAGAGAAGGGGGCAAGGGGCTGCGTCCAGTCGGAAGGGGGGCAGCCCCCCAGCACGGCCAGGGAGGAGGCTCCCAGAGGGTGCTGGGGGAGTACCGGTACCGCCAAGGGCGCGGGGGTGGGCAGTGCCCGCGG
>VYZW01003012.1:51471-107497 GCA_013401315.1 Balaeniceps rex | reverse complement strand
AACCTCTCTGGTTTTTACTAGTTGACAATTATAATTTGGCCCATGGTATTGATGGTACAATCAAAAGCAGAATAATTTTAGCTGGTGAGAAATTATGTAATTGTCTATGTATTACTATTAAATACGTGGTACAGATTTATTATATGATACAAATCACAGAAGGACATAAATAGATACTTACATCTGAAAGTGTATTAAGCTGTTGATCTTCTTCTAAATAATTTCCCCTCTTATCCTGTGTGGCTTTCTCTACGGCATCTTTCTTCATGTCACTAAATTCTTTTGTTTATCTTGAGATGGTAGAACAACCTTCTGAGCACACTTTGTCATCTATTCCAGTGCTACAAACTGGGAATTGTAAATTATTTTAATATGTCATCATTTAAAATAGTATTCTGGGATGGTTCCAACAGCATTTTTTGAAATAGTTAACATCTGTGCTGACCAGGACTTATTTTAGCTCATAAATCTCATAAGCATCAAACAAGATGCTGTGCCTTCAGCAGAACACTGATTTATGTAATATGTCTTTCTGTCATATACTGACAGAGATGCAGATACAAAAAGAGGAGGACTGGAGTGATAGAGATCAGCTTCAGGTCTGGTGACTTTAAAATGTCTCAAGGAAAGGGGGAAAATGAGGAAAGAAGGCTGCTTCTATCTGGGTATCCAAATTTGGATTAAGGATTTTATATTTCTTAACCAGCGTATGAAAATGTTAGTGGCAGGCAACTGTAAAGCAAAAAAGGAGTGAGAAGTGCTATATCACTACAAAGTAAATTTTGGTTTCCTCTAAATAATACAGAGCAGACTGTAATTCATTCTTTAAATGACAAAATTTACTTAATCTTGAAATGAATAACTATTATATAGTTGCTTAGCAACTAAGACAATACTAACATCCTTGGCCAGGTGGTACTGAGTTCCTTTTCTGAATTTCTGTCAGTATCTTTCCATTCGTTTAAAGCTCTGTAATAGCTTCCCTGCCTCTTATGCTTTAAATCCAAGACTGTCCCCTTTTGTTTCTCTGCACAAGAGATGGCCTTGGTTTAGGGGAAGTGATTCCATAGAATTGAAAGCTGTCATGTATTTGATATATCTCTATGTCCCCATAGTATCTTAGAACCATTTATGGGGAAATGCAGCTGAGTTCTGCTTTCATTAATTAATTTGATTATTTTTCATTGACTTTTTTACCTGTTCTTTGTCCTGAACCAGACACATTGCTGATGTGAATGGGCTAGGGAAAGGGGGCTTCGTATGGTACAGGAGCAAATTTCCCTTTCATGCTGTGTTCCAGGAAGACGTGAAGCTACTTGGGGTGAGCCTGGTGGAGGGCCACGGAGATGGTTGTGTGGCTGGGGCTGGCCAGAGGAATGAATCTGGCTTATCCTGGAGAAGAAAAGGCTAAGAAGGAATCTAACTAGTGTCTTAGAGTGACTGAAACTGGGTTATAGAGAACATTGCACCAGACTCTGGTCGGATGTGCACAGTGAAATGACAAGAGGAAACTTTTCCAGTAAGAAGGTGCAACAAGAGAAATGCCAGTGACATGTAAGGAAGCAATTCTTCCATGGTGAGAGCAGTTAAGCACTGATACAGTTGCCCAAAGAGATAGTGAATTTCTTTCCCTGGCATCTCTCAAGACTCATCTGGATGACCTCCAGAAGTCCTTTCCAACCGGGTTTTCTGTGATTCCATACAAGGGGCACATAATTTGTATTTTTCTGTGATTCCTGCACCGGGACACATTATGGGTTATGTTCCCCACTGAAACATGTAGGGAGATGACTAGGCCCCATCCTGAGGCTTGGATAACAGAACAGACCATGAGAAAATCCTGGACATAACGAGAGAAATTGCAGAACATAGCAAATAGCAGAGTGAACAGCTGACAAAAATGATGGTTTAACAGCATGAGAAGTGGCTGGATTTCACAGTTCGTTATGGGGAACCATGTGAGAGAAGGACAAGCTCCACAGACAACTGGAGGAGAATATTGGGGACCTTTTGGAGAGTGCAATCTCAGAAGGGAAACGGTGTCCAGGTTACCATATCAATAACACCATGCAAGGCCTAGATGTTATAGGTAACAGCATCAGAAACATCAAATGTGGTTATGGATGTAGCAAAACTGGGAGCAATGGGGAAAAAGTAACTAGAGCAGTTGTTTATTTGGGAGGAGGCAAGGGTGAAAAAAGAGAGGGATCAAGATGGGCAATTGTAAGCATGGGAAAATGAAGGGAAGTGGGAATAGAGGAGGACAGTCATGTATAAGCAAGCTGCTGGTCGATAGGGTTGTCTGATGGAGCCCTGCACCAACTGCAGTCTCTCTTATCTTCTTACAAATTCCTACTCTTAACTATTTCTTCCAGTGCAATGTCACTCTCTAACCTGTGCTTGTGTGGAGAGTTCCAAGTGTCAGCAATCGGAGAAGGGGCTGTGGGTCGTAAGAGCCCACAGTGCCAACAACTGGGCGGCATGGTATGCAGACGTTGCCGAGCTAATTTCGGCCCTGTGTGTGCATGCATGTATGTGTAATTCACTTTAAGCTGGACTAGCTGGCAAGCAGAAGTCCCACATCTGGAAAGACTTAAGGCCTGAGCCGATGACTGGGTAAGGGGCCCCTGGCCCAAGCGTGGGTATCAAGCAGGCTTAGAGCCTGTGCTGAGGTCTGAGGGATTTGTGAACAAGCTGTGCTTGTGAGCCTAGAGAGTGAAGGTGCGTGTACTCTTGCACTGGTGAACTTTAAGCCCGACAAACCGGAGAGGAGGAACAGGACCCAGCTACCCATATTTACATTTGTACGAATGCTGTTGCATTCACGCAGGTGCCAGTAAGAGCAGATGCACAGCACAGATAGAAAGAGGAACTACGGTTATTCCTGCACATGCCATTTGGTCTGTGTCAGTCTGTGGGGTGGCCCTGTTAGTGCTGTGTGCATATTGCATGTGTGCGTGTACCTGTGTGTCTGGAGCACATGGTCAGTCTCACTACTTCCAAAACCAGAAGAGCATCAGCCACAGCCATTATACTGGGATACTGGGACAGGAGAAACCTCCTGGGCTTTGGCAGGGAGGGGAGTCTCCTGTGTCCCAGAGGCTACTGGATTCCTCAACTCCCATAATAGTCCCTATTTTGGGTCATGCAATACCCACAAATTAAGGTAAAAGTGCAGCTGGTGTTCAGGGCTGTAGCTCTAGAGAGGCACACACCTTCCACCTCTGATGGAGCCCATCTCCCTGACATAGCTGTTTTTTGGCTCAGTTAGCTCATACAGCATGAGGGAGTCCCAGGTTTTGGAGGGAAGCCCAGCCCTGCACAAGGAAACTCGAGTCAATAGCTCTGTGATGAGAGAAACAAGATTAGAGCTGGGGATGCAAGTGTGAAGTGGAAGACCTGGAAGACCTGGAAGACCTGCTTCTGGCATGAGCTGTTAGCTGATACCTGGTAGTTACAATAGTCACTCCTTAGTCCCTCCTCATTCCAGATCAGACAGGATCAGGCTGAATAACTACCTGCAGCAGGAACAGGACTTTCAAGGGCTGGAGCTAAAGTGTTTTGCACTGTTAGATAACGTGACTCTCTTAACCTTGACGTTTTCTGATCCAGACATCATAGTACATATTACTAGCAAACAACAGAAAACCAAGAGAAGGGCTGAGGGAAAGAATTATGCAGCAATAAGTTGTTTGCTTATTCTTCTCTAAATTGCTTAGCTGCCATGGAGATAAGCATAGCACAGATAGAAAGAGGAACTACGGTTATTCCTGCACATGCCATTCTATAGCACTGTGAACATTTATTAAGCTTTAAAAATAAAGTATCTTAGGAGAGATCGAATTTAGGAATTCTGAACATCAGATCTGCAAACTGTATTGCCTTTCAAGAGAAAAAGAAAACTTCAAAAAGCACAAGACTTGAGACCAAGGGCTGTCTCTCCATATTTGAGGTTTTGAAATGAAGCTTGGAGAACAGGAATCTTCTCTGCATGTTGCTATAATAATTTATTTTATGGGTTTTGTTCTGTGCTTTTTTTTATTCTATTTCAGTAAGGTTTAAGCAGCTGAGCAAAAAAGGGGAGGTAGTGGCAAATTAATAACACATTATTTGATCCTTCTTTCCGTAGGGAACTCTTCCAGAAGGAAGATACCTACACTTGACATCTCTGGTCTGGTTGTGCAGATGGGAGGAGTATATCTGCATGTGTAGACCGCTGTTCTTGTTTGAATTAGTACCTCCAAAAGGCTTAATAGGAATATGCTTCTTTTGGAGACTGGACCTAGCACGGCTTCCTAAAACCACAGTCCCCCGTTGTTGCCTACATGCTCTTTGTTCCCTACAGATAAGAGTGCAGAAAGCCCAGCGCCTTGACAGCCTCTCCAGCTCATAACACATGTTGGGGAGAGGCATGTGCTTTAAGCCCTTCTCCCATAAAGTGACTTCACCCAGGCTGGAGAAAAATATCTAACCTGCAGTCAAGATTCGTAACTTTGAATCGCCTCTGACCAGTTTTGCTTAGGAAATACAAAATTACCTCTGGGGTGCATAGGACCTACTCTAGCTTCCCTTGTCTTCTTGAGAAAATGTGAACACCCTGCCAAACCAATAACTATACCAGCAGGATACCAGCTACTCCAAGAGCAGGGGAAAGTTAGTTTACAGACCCTTCTGACAGCAGTGCTCCACTTCACACTGAAGTGGAAGCTGATAAACCTCTGAACTGAACATTCATCAGTTGAGAAAGACCGAGTTTGACCAGTTGCAGTTAAAGCACTCTCCTGGGACAAAGGACATGCAAGGATTTGTAACAGAAATATACAGATTGAGATGATGGCATGAACAGAAGCAGATTTATGTGAAAGCACCACAAGAAACACTAGAGCACAGGCTGGAAGAATGGCATGCATCAATAGCCAATGGCATATGTGACAGCAATAAAATCGGTAGCAACTAAGGAAGGTGCTGTTTGCACCAAGACAAGAGTACAGTTCACTCAGCAGCAGCAGACCTGCACAACAGGAGGATGGCAGCACAGTTATAGCAAGTAGGTTGTGCCTTTCCTCATCCTGGTATTCCAATAGGAAGACGGACTGCAGCCACAAGACACCCAAAATGAGGAAATAAAAGAAAATGGGCAGCCACCCTGCCTAACATTTTTTTGGAGGCTATTGTAAGCAAGCTACTGAGGCAAAAGATTACGCTTCAATAATTGGCAACTCCTGAAGGATACAAAACTGCCCCGAAGCAGTTAATTGTCACCAGCAAAGAGATTCAGAAGACATAGTGAGGACTCAATTGCTGGCACCTCTCATCCTCCGTGTTGCACACAAGTGACCCATCCCAAGCTACTAATACACACATGTCTTGACATTTATATGAGTAAAACTGAGGAGAGAATGATTGGAAGGGTAGAGAGTAAGTTTTGTTTAAAATAAATATCACCTTCCCTTCTCATAAGGTCTGATATTGATTTTCATTACCTTAATTTGAAATGGTTCCAGCCCTTGTTTTGCGAATACATCACTGTCATCTTAGGTATTCAGCAGCTGCTAGCCAAGCGCTCTAAAAATTAAGCTACAGTTGCTGTAAATCTCTGACTCGATAACCAATAATTATTCCACACAAAGTAGGACAGGTTGAAATGCTGAGGGTTTTTCACCCCAGAATACCTTGTATCAAAACTATTCCACGAATTTTTTTAGCGGGGGCCAGGGGGAGATCTGGCAAACTAAAGTAAGGTGAATATGCATGTGCAAAGGGTTGGATTGAGTGAGCAAGGAATGAGCATTGGTACTCCAGTTCTATTTCCTCTACTCTTGCTGCAAAAGTCTAAAATGATCTCTGGTCCTTCCCATGCATTTATCATGTCCTGTGAAGTGCTTGGTGCAGAGAAAGTCTTCTGCTATCAGCAGGATACTTGCTGCTTGCTTGCAGTCCAAATTAGCCCCTGAGCTGCCACTTGAGAGGCTGCCATATAGTTTCATGTTGAAAATGTTCAAGAAATGCTTTAGCTCCAGATTTCCACAGGCAGAGAAACACCATCACTGCAGCGTTGTCTCTGATGTCAGCCTCTGGGTTCTTCTATAAAAAAGAAGATAGCAGTGCTTTCTCTACTCACTGTGTTCTCCTTCCTCCTCAGTTCCTGCCTATGTACTAGGCGAGACTATCCTCTACAGGTGCTTACAGAACGTGAAGTGGTAGCATATAAATGTTGGCACTTTTAGCCGAAATTTTTAGGGCTTAGGCATCAAGCAAACAGGACTTTGAGAACCTAAAATTTCAATCGAGACACCAGGAGGGATAATTGGTAAACACTTAAATGCATAACTCTTGCAAATCTTGCCCCACTAAAATGATCAATACCACTTCTTCCTTCCTGCACTTTGACCTTCTCAGAAGGTCATCTGATTATTTGCAGACCATTTTCCACTTATGAAACAAGAAGAGAGGCCAAGGTGATATATATATATGTATATTCATGCTTAACACAAATGCTACTACTAACCCTGTAATTCAGAATACAGATTGAAATGATTTCATTTCCTCCTTCTAATAAAATAACTCATTTTTACTTTTGCTTGAACACAAAGAAGTTTAAATAGCTAACCATTGGAGCTAGAGTTGCTATTTCATTATACTTTCACTATGTAAGTAAACATGCAATGGTAACACTGGAGGCTGTAGCTATAGAAATCAATGAATGAAACACAGTAACTTATTCCACTAAATATTTATAATTTTATGAATCCCTAACTCGTCTTTGCAACAGTCACTAGTTTCATTGTAAAGAATAGCTTTCTGGGAGCAAGTTTCTGCTTTGTGATAGAAGCCAAGTATGGATTACAGTCATAAGCATTTTAATTCAATGTGTACAGATGCAGTAAAAGAATCCAAGCAAGTAATATTACCTATGGGCATGCAAATACATAAGCAAAAAAGTAAACATGTAATACAAATACCAATGATTCTACTGGAAACTGGGCAGAGATCCCAGATCAAAAGCTGTCTATGGAGATTGTCATCCCTGCTTAACACAGACACTGCCCCTCTCTGTTTAACGGGGTGGATTAGGAGTTTTATTATCTGGCCTGGGTAAACTCTAAGACTGTAACACCTGGAATGTGGCTAGCTGGTTGTCCATGGATAACCAGCCTTAGTCTAACTATCCTCAGTCTGCACCTTCCTACCACACCTAGACCAGGGGAAGCCAGATTCAAATGGGGGATTTATGGCTTAGGATACCACCCACACACTGGGTCCCAGGAAGAGGGAGGGACACCATAGAGGCCTCCAAGTGAAGACCATCAGGGAGAGAGTTTTAAGGTGTCTGTCTTGTCCACCTCTTAGTGAGCACAGGGGAAAAGGGTTCCTGCTGTTTAGAGTCAGTAGGTCTCAGTTTCATCTGCAGTGTGCCTGGTGTTGGTCTTCAGAGAGGAAATGCTAAGAGGGAGAGACAGAGCTTCCTCACTGTTAGCTCTAGAAAGGTCTTGAGAGGACTTCATCCCTTGGGCTTATCCATCTCCCTCAAGAGATGTAAGCTCTGGCAGTCCCCAGAGTGGGAACTTCTTCCTGAAAACACCTCCAGAAGGCATCACACAAACCCCTAGAAGGCACCATATTGTGATAACCCTCTCAAATAGGATCTAATCCTGTGCCCTGTATAGCCACAGATGTTCTGGAGGCTGCTCTCTTACTCAGTCCTAGAGGACTGTCTCCTAATTTAAGAGAAAACTTCTTCCCTTATGGAAGTCCTCTTGCTTTCTGATGTCTGCTGAATACTGTTGGTAGCAAGGAGCACAATTTCTTCTTCAAGCTGTGTGGTTACCTTGAATGCCAGGAGCAGAATTGCTCAGAATTTTTCTTCTCTAAACCAATGAGAAGGGATAAATAAGCATCCTGTGCAGGACCTTTCAAGGAGAGGTGGAGGAGTGCAGGCAGGAGGATTTAGACACCCTTGTGTGGCATTACATTCAAGATCTTGTCTATGCGCAAAGAGGAAGCACACCTTGCATATAAAGGCCAAGAAGTTACTGCTAGTAAAGCTGAAATCTTAACAGTCTAATTCAGGAATCATCATTAGTTTAGGTCTACTTATTACAGAAAAAAGAATAATAATGCAGGTAGAATACTTATGTGCAGGTAAAAAGCCATAGTAAAAGCAGTAATACAATTTTAATTGTAATGCACACACATTTTGGTTTCTGCCTTTTTCCTGGCATTATCCTCACCTTTCCACTGCTCTTCTGGGTCTTCAGCATGGGTTTCATGCTGGTGTTGGCAGGGGAGGGAATATTGCAGCAAGTGGACAACATCTGGAGTCCTTTACCAGGTGAAATATGAAGCTCATGTTGACAGGGGTTTTTTTCTTCCTTTCTTCTTCCTTTTTAATTCTTTCTCCTACCCTCTCTCTTAGTTTTTTTTATACACACACGTATATGTGTGTGTATAATATACATAATACTGTATATACATATGTTGTATGTTTGCTAACACACCTGTACACCTTTCTCTTTATTCCTTGGTCTGCAGCTCCAGGTTACATAGCACCATATATACTAAATTTGGTTTTCTATATGTTATATACTATTTCGTTGCTCTTCTTCCTAGCTCTAAACCCAGTTTTGTCCAGCTCCAGGTCTGCAGTTTAACTGACCATTACTGAATTTTTTTATAGCAGGGGGTCTCCAGTGCCAACCATGTATCCCATCTCTTCTCATCCTATACCTTTAATCCTCTATGCCACATCCTGTGTCTCCACATGTAAGTCTCTGCTATCATTGCAGACCTGTATTTCTCTACTCAACATCATTGTATTAGAGTTGTAAAAGTCTCAGTCTACCTGGAACAACTGCTTGTTACTGCCACCTATAGCAAACTGTGGTTGTATCACAGAAAGATAAACAAAACAAATCAGATATTGATATCTGAGCACTTGGAAAAATTGCTGCCTTATCCAAACAAAGTAAAATAAAGCTGCAGGCAGCTCAAAAGAAATTAGGACAGAACAGACCTGACAAGCCTCACCCTTGCAAATCCAATACAAAGCTTATGGCATGTTACTAGCAGTGACAATACCATATTACAGGGCTATAGTTACACTGGCATCATGCCCAAGGAAAAGAGTGATTAGGCAAAAGCAAGGCAAAGGCATTACCTGAACTCCCAACACAGTTATGACAGCTTCATGCATGTGGCCTCTTGATGGCAGGAGGATTGTCTCATGCTGCACAGGGCAGGAGGTGCCAAGGAGCAGCAAGAACAAGGCTCCCCCCTGAGAGAGATGACCCAGGAGCTGAGGATGACCACAACACAGGCAGGGGTAGTTCCCTCTTTGATCAGGACACAGATCTGCAACACTCAGACACAGCAGGTAGGGTATGGTGCTGGTAACAGGCTCTTCTAACATTCCCAGGAAAAGCAAAGTGACAAATCAGGTCCAGGGTGCACCAAGAAAGCTGAGCCAGGGCCAGCAGGAGATAAGGCTCAGAGGAAAAGCTACAAGTTAGATCTGATGTCCACACAAGAGAGAGGGCCAGAGGCAGAACTAGAGATGAACTGCTTAGAACATAGGTCTAAGATTCAGCCAGGAAATAAGTCCAGAGACCAGACTAGAGACAGTTACACCTACAACATGGCTCAAGCAAGACCTAGTGGCCCAGGTCTGAGCTTAAATGGAGCTCCACATGAATGGGTGGAGGGTGTGCTGACGGAGATCCCAGGTGAGGCTGATAAGGCCAATTCAGGACTATTAGTGTCCTCAGGGCCCCTGACAAGAGAAACAGCCAGAAGAGTAAGGAGTATGTTTTCTTCTGCCCTCTGACAGCCTGTCACGGTTAAAGCCTATTTCAAATGGGTACAGAGCAAAGACTGGGAAGTAGTAGTATATCTTGCATAGCAATGGTAGCCAGAGGTGGGACCCCTCACTGAGACAGAAAGTGTTGAAAGTACTCCAAGTGAGAGGAAAAGAGCCTGTCCCAACCAAGGTGAGCTTCCTCTGAAAAACTTGCAGGTATATGGGAAGGGTTTGTGAAGGGATGAAGAGAAGGAAGAGGCACATGAATGGTTAGTCCAAGTGTTTGGGAGTATTTTTTGTTGATGACAGAGTGATTAGAAAAGAGAAGCTCTATAGCTTTGCAGAGGTCTGCCTAGTGCAAGTTGTCTCATGAGTGCTAAGTAGTGGGACTAGGGGTGGGAAAGCAGCTAGGAAAGCTGACAAGTTTGAATCTGGCTGTGACTCTCAAAGTTGAGAACTCAAGAGTTGAGGATGAATAGCAGCTTTCCTCCTCCCTAGGGGCCAACTTTGTTCTGTATTTGCTCAGTGGTGGTTTTCCTTCTTACCAGTTGTCCTCTCCTTTTCAGGTCTCTTGCTTCTATTCCTTTGAAGATATTCATGCTCCTGGTTTCATAACCCTCTTATTTGTGGGCAATGACTGCCTGGTACGCTTAGACTCTGGGAAGAATTTCTCCTTTTTCTTAGGCTTGAGGAAGGTGTTACTAAAGAAAGGAATGCTAAAGAGGCAGATGTGTAGAGACAGCACTTTACTGTGAGCCTCCATAGGACACCTTGCCCTTCTTCAAAATGGGTGGAAGTAGTGACGGAGAACATCATGGCAGAAAGTTGATGGGGAAGTAGGTCAGTACGGACATGCAGAGGTGGTAGAGTGAAAAGGGAAAAGGTGTAGGTGGGCTGCCAGCATGGGGAGAGGGCTGTTCTGTGGTTATGTTCCTGCTGTTGTCTTCAGGAGTCAGACAGCTGGGGAGCTTTGGCCCCAGATGAGGGAATGATTTCCGTATGCTGATGAGAGCGCAGATCTTGCCATGCAGAATACAAGCACCTGTGCTCTATGCCCACACTCAATGTCTCACTGCTGTCAAAAACTACCCTGAAGTTAGTGGCTGTTTCTGGAGGAAACCACTCCACTGAAAGAGCAATGGTCTGTTCAGGCCCATGTGAGTGTGCCCCTCAGGGATGAATGTGCTGCTTCACCTATAGAGATCTGTAGTAGAAAGCTTCAGATGAGTTCACCTGGAAAGTGAAGACCCTAAAAGCCATGGTGAAGAAAGTCAAGAAGAACAACGGTAAGTGTTGATGGCACCTGACAGAGCAGGTTCTCAAGATGCCAGCACATCTTCATGCAACACCTTGAGGCACCCAGATGGCGAAAGTCCAGGGAAGACAAAAGGAAGAGGAACCTCCACTCAGCTAAAGAGCAAGGACAGACTGTGGTCTCCAGTCAAATGCTTCAAACCTGCATGTGTGATGTTGGTGATTCTAAAGACGTGTCCGTCTATTGTCAGGGTGAACAGAGGCTCAGAAAGTTTCTTTTGCAGCTACTGCTCTAATACCTTTGTTTTTTTGTCCTGTTCTTGACACTTTAATTGTGTTTTGCCTCTCCTCATTTGTGGTGTTACCCCAGGTTCTGGGCCAGCCCATATCCACTCAGCATCTGCTTTTGTACTGCAGAAAAGTTTCCCTTGCTGGATTGCAGACCTCCACCAAGAGATCTGGGTGTGTACCATTGCTTCTCCACAGGAGAATTGCCAGTGCAATGAAAATCTGTATTGTTTTTTCATGGAAGTAAATATGAGAATATCTTCCCTATATCTGCAGCATGGCAAAGCTGTAAGTTGACACACGTAACTATTTGTGTAAATTCTTCTTTTGCTTCAAGTCACTGCGGTCAGAAGCTGCTAAGACCCCAGGTGCTAACTGGTAGAAATACTGCAGAAATTTATCAGATGTAATTTTTATTCTTTAAGTCAAGGGAAGGAAGAGTGTTTTGAA
Organism: Balaeniceps rex; assembly: GCA_013401315.1. Lineage (NCBI taxonomy): Eukaryota > Metazoa > Chordata > Aves > Pelecaniformes > Balaenicipitidae > Balaeniceps > Balaeniceps rex. The sequence continues at coordinate 95,709 of VYZW01003012.1, read as the reverse complement.
AGGGGTTGACAAGTGCTAAAGGCAAGGTCAAAGTCATCCACTGCTCTCCCCTTGTCCACAAATCCAGTCATTTTATCATAGCGAGCAATCAGATTGTTCAGGCATAACTGACCCTTGGTAAACTCATGCTAACGCTTCCTAATCACCTCCTTCTCCAGCATAGGCCCAGAAATGTGCTCCAAGGGTCCTTGGTCCATGATTTTTGCAGGGGAAATAGTGAGGCTGGCCAGTCTGTAGCTCCTGATCCTCACTCTCAAACCTTGTAGTCGCTCTGGACTCCCCTGGTCTCCCCTGGCAGTATCATTGGCGCCCATGTGGATAAGCAGCGGGGAGTAACAGCCAGAGAGCCTTGGCAGTTTCCCTGCAACATCTTGGATCTGAGCCCCTGGCAAGCAACAAACCATTCTAGATAGCAAGCCAAGTGGGCAGATGGGGACTTCTGTCCTCCACAAATGAAAACCTACCACTACTATCCCTTGCCATTTCCTCCTGTTGCTAATACGTGGTTTACGCTTGGACAGCTCTGATGCTTCCCCAGGTATGACGTTCTGCTTCTAGCCTGCTACTAGGGCACTGAACCTGTTCTGCAATTGTAGATCTGCAGGTGGAGAAGGAGCCATCTTCCATGTGCCAGAAGTCAGGTTAGGTGAGTCAATTATATTTAATTCAGTAAAGATTCTTTCTTAATTGTCTTTCCCTTTGATGTTTCATATTACAAAGAATAAATTCATGCGTTTATGCTACACTGCTACTTGTGGCCAGTCTTGATTCTTCAGTCAAATAATGACAGGAAAGTCAGTCTACAGTTTCCAAAAATACATGCAAATCCTTGAATAGCTGAATGTTTTGCTGTCTCCAGCATTAGAACTGTGGAGGAGGACAAGGAAGATTATTCTAGACAATACAGGGTTTTGTTCTATCCTGCAGTAAGAAGGATCTGAATACTTGTCAGAGTGCAAGGAATCATATTAAAGGCTAGTAAACCAAAAATACTAGGGGCACTGCATAGCATGCTTCAAACCTGGTTGCTCTTGCAAATGTACTTTTCCATTAAAATGAGTTTATGAAGTTTGGGGATTATCTCTATTGTTTACTCGCTTTTAATTTAGTTGCTATAAACTAACTGCATAATAAATTCTCCACAATGAAATATTTGTGGACTATTGTATTCATTTTATGTGTTATACCTGCTTTTAGGGGTTTTTCACATTTGTGTTCTTTGCTAAATGAGTAAGACATGAAGAAGTGGGGAAGATTTTAATTTGGATCCAATGAGGAAGATTTTAATTTGGATCCCAGCATGTGAGGCTGGCCATGAATAAGTCTTGCAAGAAAATCTTTTGAATCTGGATAAACATGCGAGAAACTTACAGCAAGTAGATTTGCTCTTGAAATTTCCTGGCTTGTTACATAAGTCTTATCTTCCCATTTTGTAGTACCACATGAACAACAACAACAAAATGTTACAGAGCTTATACAGAGTGTTTTATTATTTTTAAAATCACAAGACCGTATTTACAGACCTTAAACATAATTAATGCCTGATAGTGAAAACAAAGGGTACAAAAACCCACACAGTTCTCTCCTCACTAGAGCAGACACAATGTTTTTTACTGAGGAAACGGGGCTGGTGTAGTCATGCCCCATGCCCAGTTCTGTTACTGGCTGTGCACTGGCAACCTACAGATGCAGTGGCTCGCATTATAATTATGTTTTTGCAAGAGACCTCAGACAACAAACAATGTTTACAGTGTGTTAGGTTCTGCGATAAAGCCATGCCTGGTGCCTGACCAGCGCAGTCTGTCCTGTCTTCTCATGTAACTCCATTTCTCACTCTTTTCCTGGGTGTGGGGCTCCCTATTCTGTGTGCAAGTGTGTGCACGGGGGTCTGTGTGCAGCAGCTGGGGTATGGCCATGGGTCACGGGGGCCCCTGTGTCTGTGGTGCAGCAACCAGAGAAAGTGAGAGCATGTGTTGGTGTGCTCTCTTCCAGCTGCCTTCCAAGCAGTCTGCAATTCCTCTTTAAACAGCACACGTTTCCAAAAGGCAAAGATGGGAGGTGGCACTTCTAATCCAAACCTTTCCTCCTTGTCCCTGTCTCCTAGCTGCTGTGTCCCAAACAACCTGTGGCCTGATGATTATGAAACTTTCTGAGGAGACAAGAAGCTACACTCCTGATTCTTGCACTGTCAGGCAGAAGAAGGAATGAGCCTGAGTGTTGAATTATGAGGGAAATTTTCTACCCACTGTTCCAGAAGAATGATGGAATACTTTTCAGTGGCTTTTTTTTTTTTTTTTAAGAGTGAACTCTGCATTTTTGAAAGGAAGGATTTAGGATCATCTTCAACAGAGAGTCCAGCTTGAGCATCTTATGTAGATGGAGATCTCCCCTGGAAGCCTCTGGAGAAGTATCTGAGAAGACTCAGACTTAAGAGTCATATATGTACTGAATATTCTCTGCCAGCTTACTCTAGGCAGACTTTAGCTATTCCAGGTAGGATTAATTTGACTAAAAGAAGATATTTACAATTTATATATTTACATCTGAGCTAACCACTTCGGGCTCCATTTCTAACCAGCAGAGAGATTGATTCATTTCAGTTTGAAGCAAATATTCCCAACAGGTTATCTGTCCGAGCTGGCTGTTTAGAGTCGCATTTGGATGCACCCTAACTCTCCCCATGTTCCCTGTAGGGAGCCCAGACAGCTCAAAACATACTCCTGGGCTCCACGTTGAAAATGAGATACTTTTATTAGACTTGCACAACTGCTTTGGGGAATTTACCCATGCCTTTGTTTTCTGAAAGCAGACTGACATTACTTGTGCACTCTTTGGGAAGATTGAATGCGTGAAATATTCAAGGCTGTGAGGAACTCAAATGTCACAGTTATGTTTTGAATAGCAGACTAGAGAATCGGGGAATCACTCTTTGGCCTGTACAACTCAAGTAATTCTTGTCTAACAACTAGAAAAAGTCATATCATGCTACTGTAGTGATTTCTTTTCCTTCTCTTTCCCTATTCCCTCCTCCACCTGCCCCACCCCCAAAATAATTCAGCTTCTAACTGCATTTGCTCTCTAATCTTGAAGGAAGTGAATGGAACAAGTCTATATATATCTGTATTGAAATCAGATTAGTGTTGTTTTGTGGTATATATGTAGCTGCTGAAGAAGGTGTTTTGCTGCTTCTTCAGAAAAGTCCTTATCTTTATGTGTTTCTACATCGCAAGGCAAAAAAACAACTTTTTTTTTTTTTTTAAAGGTGTTAACTAAGTCTTCAAAAGATTATGCTGTAAGATTACAACAGAGCAGGATATTGGGCTATGAGACCGTATATCTTTAACCTTGTATTTCAAGAGAATGTCATGATTCAGAAGTATGGAGAAAATGTAAATGCAAAGAATATTAAAACTTCAAGTTTGTAATAACAGAAGTGGAACAGCAGCAGCAGCTGAGAAGGTTATACCTAAAACCATAATGATAAAAATCATAAAGTATAAAATTGACTTCTTCCCATACAGTTCAGGTTCCTGTTTTCTTGCACCTCTTTCTGTACTGTGGTTGCAAGTTGCTATAACTTTCACACTTCAAAAATTCTGTAAGCTCTTCCAAGAAGAAGTCACCTCCAATTGCTTGACCAATAAAACTGCTTATTCTGTTCAATAATGCTGTTCTTCTGAAGAAGATTTGCATTTCTGGAAAGAGCTAATCTGCAGTGGATTAATTCTTTTTGAATTGCTGCTGAGAGGAAATGAACCTGTACAGAGACAACTGACTTGCAAATTTCTTGTCTAAGGTTACTTAAGGTCTCAACGTTCATTCCATGCAACTGTTCCATGAACAGATCAGTATTTATTTAACTGATGTCCTGGTTTCAGCTGGGATGGAGTTACTTTTCTTCCGAGTGGCTGGCACAGTGCTGTGTTTTGGATTTAGCATGAGAATAATGCTGATAACACACTGATGTTTTAGTTGTTGCTAGGTAGTGTTTACACCAGTCAAGGACTTTTCCACTTCCCATGCTCTGCCAGGCGCACAAGAAGCTGGGAGGGGGCACAGCCAGGACAGCTGACCCAAACTGACCAAAGGGCTATTCCATACCATATGACGTCATGCTCAGTATATAAACTGGGGGGAGTTGACCGGGGGGCAGCGATCGCTGCTCGGAGACTGGCTGGGCATCGGTCGGCAGGTGGTAAGCAATTGCATCACTTGTTTTTCCTGGGTTTTGTTTCTCCCTCTCCTTTGTTGTTTTCCTTTTCATTATTATTATTGTTATTTTATTTCAATTATTAAACTGTTCTTAACTCACAAGTTTTCTTACTTTTGCTCTTCAGATTCTCTCTCCCATCCCACTGGGGGGGAGGATGAGTGAGTGGGGTGCTTGGTTGCCAACTGGGGCTAAACCAGAATAACTGAGCATACACTAAGCTAAGTTACTATGATTTTACTAAAATGGCAATGCATTAATAAGCACAATAACTACATTCGGGTCAAAATTTAAGTATAATCCATAAATGAGCAGTTTCAGCTAATCAAACACCACACAAATGCAGCAAAGAATTGACTCAACTGGTGAACCACAGAGACTGCATTGTGCCAGTCTTGTCTTGGATAATTGCAGATAGATTTCTTTCAGTACCTAGACACATTGTCTTGGTTGATTTATATCAGTAAATAGCTCTGCTACTGTCAAAAGTGTTTGGCTCACTTCCCTCCACTTCTGAAATCATGCTAGGTATAGGATTTAAGCGCTAACCTTCAAGCAATTATTAGTTTCTGCACACATAATATTGGCATGATGGTCTGCACACAGTTTCTGCACACATAATGTAGGCATAACCTACTGAAACAGCTTTCAAACAAAACTGCTTTTGAATCAATGGCTACATGGACTTTTTAAACACCAATTTACCTTTAGAAAATTGATAAATTCTATGCCATTCCTCTACTTCTAATTTATTACCTTCATCAAGTGGAAAGTACTTCACCACGGCTTGTAAGAGAAACAATGTGGTCTGCCTTGTTGAGCTTCTGGTTGTTAAAGTGAGTTTCTCCAATAACTCAAGTCTTTCATCTCATCTTTCTTTGCCAGACTTTCACAAACTGGGAAAGGCTTAGGGCTTTATAGGTCTTTGAGGAAGAGAGAAAGCTACTTTTCTTCTGCAGGATCTTTGTTTCTTCTTTGAGTGCCGTTGTTTATTTTCATATTGTAGTGATGCCTCTGTGCAAATGGTGTTAGAAATGTAACTTTTTACTTTAGTACTACTATCCACCAGCTTACCTTCTTAACCTTCAAAAATGGGCTTAGAGTGCTCTTACCTCTCAACAGTTCTTTTCAGCTTGTGCTCTGTTAGTGTCAGATTGCCTTGTCTCAGAGTTTTGAATTATTTTCTATGCTCTTTTTTGATACCTTTGCAAGCAATCTCTAGAAATCCTTGACTTCAGTTCTAAGGCGGCCTTTTAAGTTGTGTGCTGCGGATACGGCTTCAGTCTTCCTACCTGCTTTCAGAAGCTTACAACTAGATCGCATGGGGCAGCTTGGATAGGAAAACGATCCTAAAACGGTAAAAATGTTGTTTGGAAGGGACCTCTTGGGGTCCCTACTCCAACCTCCTGCTTGAAACAGGGCTGTGACTGTGCCAGATTAGGTCAGCCATGGTTTTGTGTAATGAAGTCTTGAAAACCTCCAAAATCAGATTCCAGCCACTCTATGAATAACCGGTTTCAGTGCTGCACTACCCTCCTGGTGAACATACCTTTTTCTAATGTCCACCTTGAGCCTCCCAAGCTATGACTCAAGTCCATCACTGCTTGTTTTATCACCAGCTTCTGCAAAGAAGAGTGTGGTCCATCAGCTTTTAACTGCTATTTATATAGCTGTAGGCTGATGTTAGATCAGCTCTTCACAAGACCAGCAAAGTCCAGCTCCTCACATATGCTCTGGGTCCCAGACCATCTTAGCTGTTCTCTGCTGGACCCTCTCCAATTTCTCCATGGCCCTCTTAAACTTAGGGACCCATATCTGCACACATGGGGATTCATCCATAATACCAAGTAGAGGAAGCTAATAACTTCCCTCGGTCTGCTTGCAATGATCTTAATGTGGCACAGCACATCATCTGCCTTATTTACAATGAGACCACACTGTCAGCTTATATTCAACCTGCCATCCCGTTACCTTCAGGTCCTCTTCAGCAGGACTGCTGTTCATGCAGTCAGTTTCAATGCTGATTCAGTATTTTGCACTTCTCCTTATCGAACTTCATGTTTCTGTTCTCCCTAATGATTAGTTTAGTGTTGAAGTGCTAGACGTTTGTCACAGCCAGCAAAAATCTCCTTTTATAAAAACATCTAACAACTTGCTGAACACATTCACTTTACTATGCCCTCTTTTATTACATGCATACAAGCATTCTTCAGCTTTCTGGGCTTCTAGCAATAAAGCTTTTGGGATGCTAATAGAAATTCATGACTTGTCCTATTGGCTTGCACCTAAAAAACCCTCGACAACCCTACTTCTATATTCTGTCAGAATAAATCCTATGTACAATTACATCACTACTGTTTGCCTTGAGCTAGCTCAAATCTGTGCTCCTCACTGAAGTGTCTCTTCCCTAGTCTATTTTATTCACATGAAACACAATGTTCCTTTTCATCTCAAATACTAATGGTCTAAGCAGAAAAAACTGTGATGTACTGCACCTGTACTGATACACTTCCAAAGAACCAACTAAACAGCTTCCTCTTGAGCATTGTAGACACCAGCAGTTTTCTGATGGTTCCCAAAGACTTTCTGTCCTTGTTTCAAAGTGTCTTTTCATGGCTCAACTACATTTCAAACATATTAAGTTTATTTTGAGCCCCATCTTCTACTTGGTTAGATGTGTCCGTAGGGGCCATAGAAGTAGTTCTTTATGACAACCTAGAAATATTTTCTCTGTTCTGTTTATCAGATGGTCATGTGAGTGTCAAAAGTTTTACTAAAGTGAAGACGTCACATAAACTACTCAATTCATCATAGTGAGCTGTTATGGAAGTTTTCATTTAGTAGAGATGCACAAACCTTGTGCTTCAAAAGTCCAGCAATGATGCAAGAGTGCTGGTTTCTAAAAATAGTTGTGAGTGTAAATATGTTATCAAACTCTGATTGTAACTATTTAATTAATTGCAAATATTTAGTGCAGGCATAAATGGAAAACAGGTGTTTTCTGCTTCTTAGACATCATTTCCCATTTTTCTGATTTCTGTTTTATTTTCTTTACGGTTATTATAATGGCTGCCACCAACCATTCCCACTTCAGTGTGCTAACCATGACTCACATAAGTGCCTAATAAATTACATCAATGGGAAAGCAGATGAGCACATGAAGAGGAGGTGCAAAACTCATTAGTCATGCAGTCTCCTTTTCTGGGGACTGAATTGCCTGACAGAAAAGCATTGTGAGTGGCTCGTGCATCTGTCAAGTCTACCAGATGCCAATCTTACTCTTGCAGTTTTTGTGAAAGCTATTAATCCGTATGCATTATTCAGTATTGTAAAACAGGACCTTAATTAGGCAGCCAACTAAAGCAGAAGGAAAAAGGTAATCACCCAATACACAGTGAGTTTCTTCAGACAAAGAGAATAACACAGATTTTGCCACTTGAAGCAATATTTAGATCACGAGCCATTTCTTTCTTTTTCATACATTATCTTGCATAATGATGCAGTTGAGGACAGGTATTCTGGAACAACAAAGTGAAATGAAGAATCTCTGTGTGCTAGACATTGATTTTGATCAATCTGCATGAAACAAAATGCTTCAGTGTACTAGATCAAAATCAAAAAAAGACACAGTATTGCACTGTGTCCATATTTCTGGGGATGAGCCAGCATCTTCATTACAATCTGTGTGATTTCAGTGATTTATAGCATGCCTATAACAATTCATCTAAGGCTGAAACTGTGTAAAATCTCCATATAGCCTTCCAGGATTTTTTTCTTGGTTTACTTTCACAGAAGGGACCCTGGTACATTTACACAGGAGCACAGCACTTTTTAAAAAAAAAAAAAAGTCCAATTTTTTTAATCTCAGCAGCTGCAAAGATGTTTTCTGCATGAAAGAGTCTCACTAAACTTGAGAGCAGAAAGGACTGCAATCTTCTACAGCTATTCTCATAAAGTGATCTGTTGGTCAGATCAGACTACCATTTAGTGATAAAGTAAAAATGAAACCTGAAGACTGTACGAACACTAGCAAGTGCCAAAGCAAATCTACACTATCCCTTAGCCAGGGAAAAGAACTTAGGAGACCACTTATGACAACCTGAAGACATAAAATAGTGAACATGAAGGCTTTAAAGGAACAACAGATAGAGTACAGGAAAAAAGCCCCAAAACAAACAGAAGAGCTGAGCTCCATGAAGAGGTGTGACTCATAAGGGTTTGTCTATCCTGAAGCCAGCTCTCTGAACAGAGTGCGATGCAGGTTTTGGATCCCAGGACAAGAGTAAAAAATATGAGTAAAAAATTTTTCTATATGAGGATGCATTGAGTCAGAATCATGTCTAACCTGTCCAAATGCTTGTTACTTTTATAACCTAATATAAACATGCCTTCCCTTCTCCCAGCACTTGTCTGCACTCAGGCTGAATGCAAATGTAAACCAGCTGAATCAGGTGTCAGCAGCAGGTCCCTACAGTAGTTTCAGGAGTTCTCTTGTATCAATTTATCCAGCTATCTGACTTTACTTTGTGGCTGAGTTGCCTTGTTTACAGCTAATATGTATATGTCAGTATTTCTTGGCAATAGTGCAGACATACCTAAAAGCCATTTGAATCCACTTTTAAGCATGTGTTGTTCAGATTACTGCAGGAAGCTCCAACTAGCTCAAACAGACTGCAACACCTAGGCAGAACAAGAAAAAAGGGAATAATCAGTAAGTGGTTTTTGCTTCCTGGTGTCTTTTGATTCTCCACAGTTGTCACTTTACTTGTTTTTTGTCTCTTGTGCACTAATACACTCTTAAATTTGTTTCTGTAACTCAAGAATGGAATGTGAACAGAAAGTTTTGCAGGTCAAGATGCCCCTCTGTAAACCAGTCTTTTCTTGCATTCATTCCACTATTTTTTCAGTGAGGATAGCAATTTATCTCCAAAAACTTGTCATGATTCTACTCCTCATTGTAACAAATATATAAAAAAATTCAGTGGCTGAACTGCACACATCTGATTGTATCATTAGGAATACTCAAGAGAAATGCAACAGTAAAATAGAGTACTGCACAAGTTAATCTTACCATCACAATAATAATGATAATAAGAAAAAACCTGTTCATGAGCAGGGGACTTCCTTAGTAATAATCAGCAAAGTATATGCATATTCTGCATATTTTATGAGACTGCTTTTGCCAAACTGATACATGGACTGCTTTGTATGCCACAACTAATAATATACAGATTTACAACTGCCATCATTAAGAGCTGAAAATGTAAAGTAAATTTAGGTGTCAGCTAAAATGTTTTCTTGGGAGATAGGGCGTGTTGCTGTGAAAATGTTCACATCATATGTTGTTTATAGCCCTTATATGAAAAATACTTTTCCTCATGGTAACTGGAACTTGTAAGGAATTGTCATTGACTAAAGCAGGCTGTAGAAAGAGCATTGCTGTGAATGGATAAATCTCTGCCTTCAAAACATTAAACAACATGAAAGCTTGATGAATACATACAGTTTAGGAGAGTTCAAATTTGTCCCAGTGTGGAGGAGCTGGGGCCTGCTAAGGCCAACGGAGCCCTGGGCTGCATTAGGAGTAGTGTCACCAGCAGGTTGAGGGAGATGATCCTCTCTACTCAGCACTGGTGAAGCATGTCTGGACTGCTGTGTCCAGCTCTGGGCTCCCCAGTACGAAAAAGATATGGACTTACTGGAGCAAGTCCAGCCACAAAGATGATGAACAGACTGGAGCATCTTCAGCATGCGGAAAGGCTGAGAGAGCTGGGGCTGTCCAGCCTAGAGAAGAGAAGGCTCAGGGGGATCTTATCAATATGTACAAATACCAGATGGAAGGGAGTAAAGAAGACTGTGCTTTTCTCAGTGGTATCCAGTAACAGGACGAGAGACAATGGGCACAAATTAAAATACAGAAAATTCCACTTAAATATGAGAAAACCTTTTTTTCCTGTGAAGATGGTCAAAGGCTCTCAAACTGGTTACCCAGAGAAGTTGTAGAGTCTCCATCCTTGGAGGTGTTCAAAACCTGGCTGGACAAGGCTCTGAGCAACCTGCTGCAGTTCACCCTGCTTTGAGTGGGGGGAGTTGGACTAGATGACCTGCAGTGGTCCCTTCTAGCCTCAACAGTTGTATGATTCTATGAGTCAATAAAAAAGCATATTCAGCACCCACTTTCTAGTGCATCTAGACACCTCTCATAGAGCGCGGCTCTCCCCGAGGTGCACCTCCTGATAAAGGGCCTGCTATGACCCTCTGTCAGTAGCAGCAGGCAGTGATGATGCCTTACAGCAATCTGTGTGGTCATGGGCTTGCATGAGACAGGCACCCCAGGACTGCTGGGCATTTCAGAAGGGCACGGGTGTTGAGGTACGGTATGCCAGTATGAGACGATGCATTCCCACTGAAGTGGAGGAGGGATGTGGTCCTGAGCTCCAGGGAGAACTGGGTGCTCTCCTTTCTGGACAGGACTCTGGCATGCTCTTTGCCCAGGAACTGGCATGTGTATTCAGAGCTTGCCTTTGAAACCAGCGTAGGTGAAGCCTGAGAATACAGACACATCTTGCATTTTGCAAGCCGTGTTTAAAGCAAACAAAAGAGGAAGAAAAAAATGTAAATGTTTAAAGAGGGAGGAAACACTTTACCACCAGTAATTAGAATGCGTAAAAACCTCTTGGTTATAAGAACTAAAGGTTCTGCTCTCAGTTTGATAAGCAAGTCACGCTCTCACCAGTGTCGCTGAGAGTTATGGGCATTGGCAGCAGTGTCTAAGGCTTTCTGTGCATCACAGTCAGCTGGATTCTGTAAAACCTGTGCGTACAGTTTTCATTTGATATAGATCAATCTATAGTCTCTATAGGAAATACTTGTTCATTCTCATATAGCTGGAACTGCTTAAATGACTTAGCCTTCATTCACAACATTGTCTTTCCACATTCATTTCACCTATCTGCCCGATCATAGCTTGTATAAGTGGAGCTGAGAAAGGCTGGTCCCACGCAGCTGAGAGCAAGTGGGCTGGTTGTATGCACTCTGCACAGCCTTTACAGACCAAGGAAGATTTGAGCCACATGTCACCCCCTTGGCCCTAAGATACAGTTATTAGGTATTGTGGTTTTTTCATTCAAAGTCTCTGGAACACCATGAAGAGCTCTGTCACAGCTCACCAGAACGGTTGTTTCTATAATGTTGCTATAATGTATGGGCATGTGCTCTGTACCATAGGTCCTTCTGTCAAGGTGTTTGAGTTTGGCAGGAAGAGCCAGCTCTGCCATGTTCTTACCCATATTTCCTATTTCAAGTGGTTGTGGGAACTGCATTTGCATTTTTCTCAGAGAAAACTAGTTGGGCTTCCTCTAAGACAGTGCTTGGAAACAAATGAGTCTACATGTGTGTATGCATTTTGAATGATCAGGGAATTGGCATGGAGCAAACCCTCAAGTTATTTGACTGGACAGATGTTCCCAGAAAATATTTCGGATTGTCTAGAGATTCAACACCCACTGGATCAGAGATTTGGGTCCAGGAACAAAAAAAATTCCCTGAAACAAGACAAATGCGGTTGTTAGTTTTGCTGATAGAGCTAAGTTACACTCTGATCCCTTCTCTATTTAGCATAGTGTATTTGAAGAGAGGATAGCATATTTACCCCAGTGAAGCTGACATTTCCAACAAATGGTCTTGCAATGGCTGATATATGGAGAGAAACAACAAAATAAATGCTTAAATGCACATGAGAAGTCAGGCCCTTTTTACACCAAATGTGAAAGAAAGCCTCAGACTATGCTTTGCATAAAAGTCAAGCACAGGATTCCTCAAATCTGTTAAGATTTAACTGACCCTTAAGCCTTTCATGCTTCTCTTTAGCTGTAGACTTCTGCCTCTGTGCTGTGACTTATTTCTACTGCATGCCACACCTTGAGCAAACTCAGTACATCCCCAGGGAAGGAACAATCTCCTATTCCCACCAGGAGGTCCTGTCACTTATTTTTACAAGATCATAGTCACAACCCAAGCTCAAACCAAAAATCTAGATATTTTTGTCACACCTTCCTGAAAGCGATAAACCAGACGTGCACATAACTCATTTCATGAGTTGAAAAACTTGTCTGAGAATTGTTCAGAATGGTCTCTCTTTCTCAAGACTTCTGATGTTTTTGCTTTGAGTCAGAAAACTACTTTGGTAGATGGCTGGACCTTTGTGGTTTGGTTTGGGGTTTTTTTGTTTTCCTGAAACAAAGAGCAGTGAGTATTGCACTAGCCTTTGCACACATTTCCAGCACACCAGTTCAGCCTCTGTACTGGTCGCTTCCATGATCCAGAGATGGCAGCAGTTTCAAATTCCTCTCCGTGTACATTGTGTCCTGGCTTCATGGTGAAACCCTGGAAGACACCACAAAAAAAGCAGCCCGGGTTTATATCCCACGAGCACTCCAGCCAGGTGCCAGTCAGGGTGAGGGGCTGATAAGCCCTTGACTGTGTTGCAGGCTGCATCAGCAGGTAAGCGTGATTGCAGCCCTTCTCCCACGCTTTATGAGCACTCCTGGCCCAGAGCAAGCAGCCCAGATTTCCCAGTGATTTTCTTACCGATAACCCGTCTGTGGCGTACATCATTAAAGACAACTTCCGAGGGAAATTCTTTGAGGTCTATCTGTGATAGACAACTATAATAAGCTTCCTTTGTCCCACAGAGGCTTGTTTCTCCACAAGGCGTATATCCATTGTGAGCTTTGCTGCCATTTGCTTTCGCTCAGGCCTGTGCCTCGCTGCTGTTTAATTTCCTGGCATAGGCAGAGCCACAAATTAAGGAGACCATTACATATTTTTTTATTGTTATTGCCAGCAAGAGTCTGTTGCTACCTCTGTGTCTGCAAATAAACCAGAGCCCATGCACACACTCAAGCACTGGCCTGTAGTCCTCTGTACCTCTAAACCATCAGCACAGTCCCTGGCATGGCTCAGGGGCAACAGACAAATTTTACTGTCCCCCTGAGACTGGAGCCTGAAAGCAGCTGGCCAGCTACCTCTCCCCTAAGGCGTCTGTTTAGGTGTAAAATCGTCTCCTCTGAATAACATGCATGAGGCCCTTCATCAAGCATATAGAAAAATACGGTCCTTGCCCATGGGAGAGTTTAATGTCAGGGAAAGCAGACCATGGCGGTCAATATCACTTCCTTCTGGCTCCCTCTTTGCTCTGTGGGTACTTCTCTCGTGTTGAAAGGCTGAAGCAGGATAGCAGGTGGGCAGGCTGACAGGGTAGCTACCTGCTTTGTCCTGGCCGCTGTCACACTGTTGCAGGTGGAGCCCTGTTGGGAAAGGGCTGCCAGCACCTCCCCTGAGCGTTGAGATGGAGAAACGTTCTGGGACTCAAGTCAGGGTGGGCAGAGCCAGGGGTTCACAGGAGCAGTCTGGAAGATCAGGTTTTCTTAGGGATCCAGAGGTACAGTGCGATGTTTGCTATAGCTATAGTTTCTGGCATAACTTTGCCTGGACAACCAGCAGGGGGAAAGTTGTTTCATAGAATCATAGAATCATAGAATGCTTTGGGTTGGAAGGGACCTTTAGAGGTCGTCTAGTCCAACCCTCCTGCAGTGAGCAGGGACATCACCAACTAGATCAGGTTGCTCAGAGCCCCGTCCAACCTGACCTTGAATGTTTCCAGGGATGGGGCCTCCACTACCTCTCTGGGCAACCCCTTCCAGTGCTTCACCACCCTCATTATAAAAAATTTCTTCCTTACATCTAGCCTAAATCTACCCTCCTTTAGTTTAAAACCATTACCCCTTGTCCTGTCACAACAGGCCTTACTAAAAAGACTGTTCCCATCTCTCCTGTAGGCCCCCTTTAAGTACTGAAAGGCCACAATAAGGTCTCCCCGCAGCCTTCTCTTCTCCAGGCTGAACAGCCCCAACTCTCTCAGCCTGTCCTCGTAGGAGAGGTGCTCCAGCCCTCGGATCATTTTTGTGGCCCTCTTCTGGACCCGCTCCAACAGCTCCATGTTTACAAAAGTTGTTTACAGTTGTTCTGGATTATCTCACCTGGAAGACCTAAATTTTCGCTGTCAGCAAAATTATTTTATTCCAGTTTGTGTTCTCATGAGACCTAACTTTAGAGATAGAAAGGCCTTTGGATATTTTTGGTAGTTTTATTTTAGGAAAGGTGCAAGCAGATCTATCCCAAGGTTCTGGCCAATGTGATACCCCATCTCCAAGTCAGATATGTTGTAACCCGAGCTCAGAGACCAGGGCATGTAAAGAAAACCAGACTACATCTGCAGCCAAGGAGAAGGCTAATGAGTTCTGAGAGACAGAATATCAGCACTTTGGAGAGAATAACACACAGGGAGGGATGGCTAAAATAAGGAAGGCCAAAATAAGAAAAAAATACGATAAAATATTGTGAAAGACAAGCAGTGATTACTGCAATAGATCTAAGCAATAGAAAGGTGGAGAAAAATTACTTGGTTTTCCATGTTAAAAAGGAAGAAGTGGAAAAACTTAGCAAGATAAAAATGTAAGGAAAAAAGTTCAGGTAGACACCATAGTTGAAGATAACCATTATGGTAAACAACCATATTCCATCGATATGTTTATAAAATATTTCTGGATACTTGTAGTGGTCCCAGCTTCCTATTTTGCTGTCTGAGCATTAGCTCTTCACCAGCAAAGTCATATAAGGGAGAAGAAAATAAGATTAGTTTGGAAGGCCATACCCAAGTAGATGATTCTGGTACTAAATTTGAAGAATGATACGACTTTAGCGATGTCCTTTTTTTTTAACAGTTGTTTTCATCTCAGAATTACAAACCACTATAGCATTTAGTCTCACACCAGCTAGGTGGATATGTATTATCAGTCTAGTTTTCATTTACTGCATTCACTGTACCTGCAATACCGAATTAAGGAAATAATCATTCCAAGCTGATAAAATGTTGGAAATAAAAAGAAAATGATACTAGCTAACCTGCCCTGATACACCTAAGTTTGTAATCCCTGACTAACTTTCATTCTTTGCAGAAACTCTGAGATCTTTGTAGCGCTCCTGGAAACCAAAAGGTTCAGATTCAGTTTGCTGAAATGAGAAGGAACATGCTTACAGGCTACTGAAATCCAGGTACTGTCTATGTAGAGGCTTAGGGTTAACCAAAGTATGAACTGCTGTTTCTCATCTGTGTCCTACCTTGCAGTCTAACCACTACTGTTCCCCTTTTGTTGCTTGATTCTTAGAGACTTCAAGTGTCTTCCAGGTTCATATCAGCCAATTTACCCCAGCCATAAGTCAGGATGCAAAACACTTGTCTTTCCTTTCCAGCTTGTGGTTTCCTATCAACAATCAAGAAAGAGCATGTGAGATACAGAATCCTACCAGAAATTAGGAAAAACAGACAGCAGGATTCCTGTCCATGGATTTCATGTGCTTAATTGCAGCACACGGGAGAGTAATCTATAAACACGTCAGGGAAGGTGAAGAGAAAGTGCTCACACACTAAAGTATTAGAGCAGCTTGATAGCTTCCAGTGGTCAACTGAAGAGAGTCACTGAAGGCAGTCAACAAATGTAGGTTTCATTTGCAGGGTAGATACGGACTAAATTTGAGGTTCTAACACTTAAACAATTATAATTTATTAGTATCAAAAGTGTGAAGAAAGTGATGGTTAACTTCCAGAAAAGTTTTATTATGGAGGTAAGATGAAGCTCTGAGATACTAATAGTTTGTGACACATTCAAGTTATTGTGGCAATAAGATGAAGTAAATCAACAGCACTCTGTTTTGATAAGCTCAAACTGAATTGCTTGAATGTGTTTAGCAGTGGCCTCATCTCATACTCCTCTTGTTTATTTGATCTTTGCTTTGGCATAATGCCAGCATTAACCAGTTCCCATTCGTTGATGTCGTTTGTTGTCAGAAAGGACCTGGGAATCCTCATGGACAACATGTTGAGTCAGCAGTGCACCCTTGTGGTGAAGAAGGCCAAAGAATATTGAAACTGCATATATGAGTGAAGCCAGCAGGTAGAGAAGTGCTTTTTCTCCCCTCTATTCAGGCACTGCTGAAATTCTATCAAGAATACTGTGTCTGGTTTTGTGACTCCACTACGAGAAAGACATTGGCATACTGGAGCAATTCCAGCAGAGGTTCGCCAAGACGGTTAGGGAGCTGAGCACATCACATGCAAGGAACAACTGAGCGAACTATTTGTGCTGTCTTTAGAAAGAAAGGATAAGAGAAGGATCTTGTTGCTTTCTTCAACTACTTAAAGGGAAGGTTTAGAAAAAGTGGAGACAGATGCTTCCTAGGGGTAAAAATGATAGGACGAGGGGCAATGGGTGGAAGTTCCAACATGTGAAATTCTAATTGTTAGGGAAAAAAAATGCAATTAATGAGACTGCTGAGAGACTTCATTGAATTGCAAGCTTCAGCAATATTTAAAACTCAACTGGTCAAGGCTCTGAAAAATGTGATCTAAGTTGGCCCTGCTTTGAGGTGGAGTTTGGACCAGATGATCCTTATGGGTCCTTTCCAACCTATAAAATTCTATAATTCTATGATCCTGCTAACTGACGCCTGCAGAAAAAATAAAATCCTTCCTCACCTCAATGAGGACAGACTATTTAGAGATAATTTTTTTAAAGCAGTAGCTTAAATTCTCCAGTGATATG
Source organism: Balaeniceps rex (assembly GCA_013401315.1). Classification (NCBI taxonomy): domain Eukaryota; kingdom Metazoa; phylum Chordata; class Aves; order Pelecaniformes; family Balaenicipitidae; genus Balaeniceps; species Balaeniceps rex. The sequence continues at coordinate 78,837 of VYZW01003012.1, read as the reverse complement.
GCTGCATAAAAGAATGGAATTGCATTGAATGTTCCTGAATTCTATGTAGATCAAGTACCAGTTTTATAAGTGGATAAATATTATACTGGAAAAATATCTGTCTAGGACAGTGTTACATGGCACAGTTTCTTGTTTAAAGATAATATTTAAACCCTAGGTGTATTTACTGGGTTTTTTTTGGCCAACCAAGGTTTAACTATACTGGCAAAGTTGTGTTTAACCTGCTTTTGAATATAATTTCTTATGTATGTTATTGCAGTAAGTCTGGATTGTGATATCTCAGAAAATTCTTTCAGAATTCAGAATGTACAAAAACGTAATCTTCAATTTAGCCTCAAGCTCAGAAACAATAATGTGCACATTTTTATTGCAATTGTTCTTCCATAATTTATAGCAAATGTAATTGGACTGAGAGTCTCATAATACAGTGAACAGATGTCTTGACTTGTAATATGTTGTTCCATATTAGATGCTATTTTTATTACCATTGAAGTGGACCTTTATTGCGTATCTCCTTCCCTTGAACTGTGAAACAATTTAGAAGTCCAGCAGCACTATCCAACAGATAAAACAAATACAGATGGGACGCAGAAAAATTTTGTATTTCCCATCAGAGAGAAAAGCACTAACTTTATGAATAAAGTATTTTATGTTAGAGAATGAAGCTATCTCCTCAACATTTCTTGGACTTTCCTATTACAAAATCAACAGCACATTACAAGATAAAACAACCAAAACAACAAGGGTTGTCATTGTCCACTGGGTATTTTCCATGAATTCTTTTTGTCTTGATAAAAAATCCATTGTCTGTCAAAGAAGCTTTAGTGAAAAGGACCAGAAAAAGAGTCATTTAAAATTGTAATAAGACTTAAGCACATACTTAAACAAATTCAATATTGCTAGTATCAAGGAGGGGAATACCTTAGTCTATATCAGAAGGTGTTGACAGAAGAATGGGATGGGGAAACAAGTAACTTCAGACTCTGCCTTCTACAATGATGCATAGATTTACCTAAATTGGACGGGATTTGGTGCCTGCTCCCCACTAGAGGACTTCATAACTGCAGTTCATCTCAGTGTAATTAAATTCTTCTACTTGACAGGTCCACAGAGGTACTCTATATTAGGTAAAATGAGATCTTTGGATGCAGATGTAGATTCTCCCAAAAGTAACACTGCGTCAGTGCTCAGCTGAACTCACTCCTTAGTTGTCCATAGCACTGCCAAGAAACAATGCAATTTTCATGTCTATGGGACACCACTGTGCATCGTTCCAGTGCATTTGGTGAAGTCTTCTGTCTTGCAACACATTGCAAGAGAAGGGAATTACTGACACACAGTGAGCTGTTGCCAGGAGGAAAGCGGTAAAACCATTATTAGGTTTTTCATAAGGAAACCCTTTGGGTATTGTTTTCAGAGAGATAAAAAGTTCAATTTAATTACTGAAATCACTTGTCCGAAACATGTTCCTATCTGTAGCACAGCAGAACTAGGTAAATGCTTATCTCCTGCTGTGGCAGCTCAGTGAATCAGAACGGTCAATCTCCCTGCTCTCCACAGCTGTACCTACTATCCATCCCCAAAGTTGTCACAACAAATCAACATTAAAGAGAATGGGGTAATTTGGAAAGAGATTGAGAGAGCTAGAAGAATGGCTGCGTGGGCAAGACACTGGAACCACTGAAAACAAGATAATGAATGGGGGCTGACCATGAGAAAGCACAATGAGCATGCACGCAGAGTGTCACTGGTAAAGCTCTGGACAGGCAAAACACCTACCAGGAGCAATGGACTCTGCCTCTTCTCACTTTACCTGTGGCCTAGAAAAATATTAGCACTTCTCATTTCAGAAGCTGGTATGGTTAACGAGTATGTGATTCACACGGATGTTTTGAAAATGGATTAACTAGAGTTTGTGCAGTGCTTTGAATCTGCGAAGTCAACAATCTATCTTTGATCCAGTAATATTACGATTTAGTGGGAACAAGGAAGAAAAATCTTTAGCAGTGTTGCCCTAGAACTGGCAGAAGCACTCATCAGTATCTATGAACAGATGGAAAGCTCAATAAATAATACTAAAGCCAACTCAAGAGAACGCACGATTTTTAGGACAGGGGTGTTCCGCTCCCCTGCCCTTTCTCCAGCTTTACTTTTTTGACTCTCTCTTCCTTACTTTTGCTTTCGTTTTCTATCCCTCATGCTAGCTTGTTTGTTGTTTATTTTCCTCTTCAGGCTCTTTTTCCTTTGCATGTTTTCCCTTTTGGGAGACTGGAGGAGGATGGTACTTGGTATTATAAATAAGGGAAAGAGCCAATAAGGACAGTGGCAGATAGCAGATGCTTAGAGAATACTCTTATAAAATCTGTTCCCAAATGAGAGTTACCTATTTAAAAAATCTAAAGAATGCTACCTGACTACTTGAGTGGTGAATAAAAGTTATAATGGGCACTGTAGCTGTTCACAAACAACTGCTATTCACATTTTGGCACCCCAGGAGTCCTTTCCAAGTTGCCCCTGCAGATGGTTATTTTCCCCTGAGCTCCACCAGAAGTGGTGCTAAGGATGTAAGGACCTGTCTGATGAAATACACAAAGCAGTGAAGCATATTAAAGAAAACTGAATTGTTTTAGCTGTTCTGCACCTCCTCTGCTACAGTGTCAGTTGCAATACACCCTCATGAACCACTGTACCCTCTAAATGGCTCTTACCAATTTTTGTCACTAGATGCAATTTTTGGTCTGGTGTGCTATATATACTTAAGGATACAGTTTTACTGGCACAAAATCCTCAGGGCAATAGAGTCTGGTCACCTAAGCTTTCATTTCTAAACTGGTGTGTAGCAGCATAAACATTTGGTATAGACCGTCAAGACTGCAACACACATCCTGTAGTGTGTAAGGTCTTTAGCAGGATCTTTGCTTGGTCATACTGGCAAGCTATAAACAAAGTCTGTTTTGAGGGGCTCAGAGAACAGAGTGATGCAAAGTATAAAAGGAAAAGCAGAAATACTGCCAGCTCCTGTAGTCCTCTCAGGGTCACATGATTTTTGGCTGGAGCTGATACCAGTTTTGTGTGGAAAAACTCAGTCTTTCACAAAGGTCAGCCGTGATTTGCAGTTTCCTCTTAGGAGAGCTTTCCTGCTCCCATGACTGGAGAACACTGACACTTTTTCTCATGGAAAAGGAAAGTAATCAATCAGAGCTATTACAGTCTGATCTCAGGATAGTACTGGGCTTTAGAACAAGTTTTTTCTAGAAAAAGTTTTTTCTAAAAAAGCATTTCACTGGGCATTACTTTATTCATGGGATAAAGACCAACTCAGCTATCTTATTTTAAGGCATATATCCAAATATTCATGAGACAGAGGAGGGCTTGGGAGAGTGGAAAAGTGGTGAGAACTAAAGAAAATGGATAGGAAGCTTTCACAGCTGTACAGCAACGGTGGTTTGCAATACATAGTAATACTACAACAAGTAAAGCTGCTAAAGTGGTAGTCTCTTGATTTCTATATATATAGGCTGATTCTAATGGTGAATATATTATAAAGAAATACAAATGACAACTATTTATATACTTTCCCAAATAATAAAAATAAAATTGAAAAATGCATTTAAATTACATCTCACACTCCTACACTTTGTTTCTCACTGTGTGCCTCTGTGTTGTCAGTTACCAGAGTGCTCTTCTAACAGTCTGAAAGGTAAAAACTGTTTTATCATTTACATGATTGCAAAGTTATTCTAAACTGAAGACCTGAAGGAGGGACTCTTCGTGCAGTCTTCCCCTACCTAAGGGGGTGGCATCGAGTAGGGAGCTAGGCTCTTCTCAGAGCGCCCACAGAAAGGCCATCAATCACAAATTGCAGCAGGGACCATTTTGGTTGGACATAAGGAAGAAAATCTTCAGAGGGAGTCCAGCTTAGCCTGGGATGAGATTGTCTGGAGAGGTAATACTATCTTCATCCTTGGATATATTCCAAACTCATCAGCACAAGCTGAACAACCCAATTTAGCTTTGAAGTTAGCCCTGCTTGGAGGTCCCTTCCTATCCAAACTTTTGTGCAATCCTATGCAACACTATTTAATACAGCAACAAAAAGAGAGGGTTAAATTGACTTTGCACAGGTATCCTCTCCTTTCAGCAATACAAAGTCTGAAAGAGACTAGGGAATGACAATAAATTGGAAAGCATGTAGTGTGATGTGCCAAGTTTTGTTTGGCATGTGAAGAGGAACTACAACCAGGAAAAGAATAGGCACTCTCTAAGTGATTCCTAAGCAACACCATACTCTATGTGCTATTTCGTTTGGCTGTTTTTGTTACCAAGTATTGACATCCTGGAGAGATTTGAAAGTGAAGAAGTTAAAATGATCTCACTTCTGAAAAGATAAATGACAAAATAAACCAAGAACAGCCCATACATCTTATTTAAAAGCCATGACTTTATTCTGCAAATAGTTGAAACACATTAACACCAAAAAAAGAGAAGCATTAATAAGGATAAAGAAGATATAATTAAAATTAAAAAAAGACAAATTTAGATTGCAGTGCGGAAAACCTTTCTAGCAATGAGATATAGTATTGGCTGACATATTTTGTTTTAACTCTGACAGAATTTGAATAAGTATATAACTAGAGTTGCTTTTTTTTGGAAGGGGCCTGGAGCCATTTAACTACTTTCTAGCACCAGATTCAATTAGTCAAATTAATTTTTAGTGCACTCCATTCAAGCAATGAACTGAACAATATTCAATAGCCCATCTCCTTTTATAGGGGTCTGTGTGCACTCTTCTGCTTCTTCAAAAATCACAGAATTACTTTTTAGGAAGAAAAAATGCCTGAGCTTAATAACACTAATAATTTTTTCTCAAAAAGCAAAATAAAGACATTTCTAATATAATAATGTGTATCAAGTTTGCATGGCAAGGTTTTTGTAGTGGGGTGGGCCACAGGGGCGGATTCTGTGAGAAGCTGCTAGAAGCTTCCCCCACATCCGATAGAGCCAATGCCAGACGGCTCCAAGACGGACCTGCCACTGGCCAAGGCTGAGCCCATCAGCGACGGTGGTAGCGCCTCTGGGACAATGTATTTAAGAAGGGGGAAAAAACCTGTGCAACTGCAGCCAAAGAGAAGAGTGAGAATATATGTGAGGGAAGCAACTCTGCAGACAGCAAGGTCAGTGACGAAGGAGGGGGAGGAGGTGCTCCAGGCACCAGAGCAGAGATTCCTCTGCAGCCTGTGGTGAAGACCATGGTGAGGCAGGCTGTCCCCCTGCAGCCCATGGTGGTTAATGGTGGAGCAGATATCCACCTGCAGCCCATGGAGGACCCCACACTGGAGCAGGTGGATGCCCAAAGGAGGCTGTGACCCCGTGGGAAGCCTGAGCTGGGCAGGCTCCTGGCAGGACCTGTGGACCCATGGAGAGAGAGGAACCCATGCTGGAGCAGGTTTGCTGGCAGGACTTGTGATCCCATGGGGGACCCACGCTGGAGCAGTCTGCTCCTGAATGACTGCAGCCCATGGGAAGGACCCACGTTGGAGAATTTCACGGAGGACTGTCTCCCATGGGAGGGACCCCACGCTGGAGCAGGGGAAGAGTGTGAGGAGTCCTCCCCCTGAGGAGGAAGGAGCAGCAGAGACAATGTGTGATGAACTGACCGCAACCCCCATTCCCCGTCCCCCTGTGCTGCTCAGGGGGAGGAGGTAGTGGGGAGTGAAGTTGAGCCCAGGAAGAAGGGAGAGGTGGGGGGAAGGTGTTTTAAGATTTGGGTTTTATTTCTCATTATCCTACTCTGATTTGACTGGTAATAAATCAAACTGATTTTCCCCAAGTCAAGTCTGTTTTGCCCGTGACAGTAATGGGTGAGTGATCTCTCCCTGCCCTTATCTCGACCCATGAGCCTTTTGTTATATTTTCTCTCCCCTGTCCAGTTGAGGAGGGGAGTGATACAGTAGCTTTCGTGGGCACCTGGCATCCAGTCAGGGTCAACCCACCACAAAATGAATAATTAAAAGAGAAATATAATCTGGGATTTCTGTGTTCATCTTTGAATGCCGAAAACTGTCAATAGAGGATGGGCAACTGATGATAGAATCATGTATCACATTCAAGGAAGTTTCTGTAAACTATTTAAAGGTGAACAACCATAAGCTTCTGTCAGGAATATTTAGGCATATCAAGTTTTTTTTTTAAAAAACAGATTTTTATTTTATCTGGCAATATAATCTGGTTTATTCATTCCCAATAATTTTTGAACATATGGGTAACAGTTCATATATTTTTAATAGTTGGGGTGGTATTGTATTAAATGAAGCTATACTATTTTTTTCTTGCATCAACTTGAATGTTATTTTCTCCTTGTCCATAGTACAAAGTTTTTAATCTCTGACCAACCATCCTAAACTTAAATGGGAGCTGGATGTGTTCAGCATTTCCCAGCATCAGAGCATATGATTAAGTTCTTATGCTTTTCTGATTGTCTGTCTCATTGCATGAGCAGATGGAAAATACTGCATGCTTTTAAGAATTATCAATAAATCTAATCTATGCTGTATACCACTAAAGTTTGAATGCATATTATCTTGACTACCTGTTATTCCATCGGAATAAACAAGAATGTGTTTTTACCATGCATACAGAATTTACTTCTTACTTATTTCAAATGTTTTGGTCTTCCTGGCTCCCCAAGAGTCTTTGCTACCTTAACAGAGTGATTGCATTATTCTGTCCATCTTTTGATCTTTGAAAATGTGAAGTAAATACTCTATTAGCAAGCTTACAAGAAAAAAAGTTGAGTGATTCCCTTTTTAACATACAGACTACAATGTAAACAAGCAAGGACACAATTACTGTCGAAATATTTCCTGACAAGAATGTGAAGTAATGCAGTCTTGGAGTATTAATGATGTTCCGTGTGCATGTGCACATATTCATGTGTGATATGAAAAGCCACAGGTGTATTTTTGAAATCTGCTTTTGAGAGTTTCACAGAATGGAAATTCAAATGCTCACATGGGTGGAAATTCATATTATGGCCATAATCTAATTCAGCTGATTAGGATACTGCTTTAGCTGCAATAGCATTAATATCCTGTGCCACTATTAAATTAACACAAAAAGCAAGCTAAATGAAAATATAATGTAATTAACGTCAACACAGTTGAGACTCAACCCTCATTGCTATTCAGACCCAACCGTCATGAATTATTCAGATCAGCTGTACTCCATTGATTATAACCATTAATCACAGTCTGGCACATTTTTATTTTCTTATCTCAGGACTACGTCCTTCTTTTAAGCTCATGAATTTTTATTCTGGGAATTTTTCTGCTGGTTTAGTTGCAGCATTCCTGTCTTAAATTTTAGAACAATTTTATATCCCTGAATTGGATTCATGGTACAATTTCTTGATACTCCCTGTGCTAAGCTGGAAATGGTACAGAAATAATAAATTGGTGAGAAGTATTTTTTCTACAGTTGTGTTATTTTTAGTCTGTCTCTTCTGTATCCTCATCACTTATTGTTTCTGCTGATTGTGTCTCTGCCTTCCATCTCCTGAAGCATTCAAAAAGGATTTATTTTTAGTTTTGGTGCCTTTTAAAAATTAATACTCATACACCATGTGGACAGTCTTAGGACGCTTTTACTTTTAATCTACCAGTATTGATCATCCTTCCTATTTTCCTCATTTCTGAAGGATCATAGTGTTCCTTGCTTTTGCTTGTCTCTTTTACACCACTGTTTAGCCATGCTAGCTCCTTTCTGGCCTTTCTGAAGTTCTTTCCAGTAAGCAGCATGCATTCTGGATTCCCAATGTGATGTTCAGAACGCTCTCCATGCTGCCTGGGAGGGTGGTTTATTTCATTAATAGCCTCTTTTTAAAAAATCATAGACTCAGAAAAGGATTTAGGTTGGAAGCTCATCTTGTAGAGGCACGTGCTCCAAGCAGAGCTAACTACAAAGCTAGGTCAGGTTGGCCAAGGCCTTGTCCTGGACGGTTTTAAAAACTTCCGAGGACAGTGATTCTATCACCTCTGGGCAGTGCTTAAACCTGCTTTTAGTAAAGATTTCTTTCCCCATGTCCAATCAAAATTTCCCCTGCTACTACTTGTGGCTGTTGTCTCCCGCCCTCTTGCTGTGCTCTGAGAAGATCTCTTCTGTTGATGGCACCCCTCTTGAAACTGAATGGATGCAGTGGATTTCTTTGTTGCTCCCTCTCTGCATGTGTTACGATCACTGTCATAGGATGACTCCTCAACAGTAATATTCTGAATCAGGTCTTTGTGCGCCACTCAGAACCAGGCCAACAGATGTTGATGGTATCTAAATATTAGTCATAGTCCATGACATTTAAGTAGACTATATCGCCTACTGTCTTTCCTGAGGGTGCTGATGACCCTTAGTGTGCCTAGGTAAAGTGTCTGGTCAATACATATTCAAACACAATAATCCTTCCTCTAACTAAAATAAGCCCATAGCTCTTATATAAAATAGTTTCCTTTCACAGAAAAATCAATAATTCCTTAAAAGCAAACTTTCACCTGTGTTTTTGCAAATGCAAATATATTTATCGCTGTATTGCAGGTCGTAAAAGTATCTGAAGAGAAGGACAGCAGACCATATTTTAAATATCCAGAAATAAATGAGCTGGATCAATATACTGTAACAGATTGTTTTGCTCATTAGAAGGTAAAAATAAAAAGGAAACTTGTCAATCTACCAAAAATCTAGCCTTTCAATAAGGATATAATTGGAACACGCTGTCAAAAACAACTTTGAAATTGAATTCGCAGCAGCTGGTACTCAATACACTTCATGACAGGTCATCAAAGATAAAAATTTATTTCTACGTGTTACTTCTTTCATCTCTGTCAGATATTTCAAAATGTCCAGGATTTTTAAAGCAATATTAACTCTTTCAGGTTAAAATAACGTACAAATAATTTCTTTATCTTAATTGCAGTCTTTTCCTTTGCAGGAAAAACAGAAAAAGCCTTCATTAAGAGGAATACTTCACTCTAACATTTGCTACTGTGAGTCACAATCCTTTCCTAACACATCCCTTATAGCCTTGGCTAGTCCTTAGCCTTATTGTTGCTTTTTAGTAGCAAATTATCTCTTTAGTAATAGATGATTTGCTTCCTTCACTATAAATAATATGCAATATTTATCAATATTTTCTATCAATCAACAGACTGTGGATACCATCTTATGTGTGAATGTTTCTTAAGCACCCAAACATACAAATCCAGAGGTATTTAGAAAGACAGGGGATAGTATTAACAATGAGATCTGATAAAGATCACTGCAATTCTGCTCTACAGCTCACTATTAAAAAAAAAATCCCCTTTTTCATAATACCCTCATTTTAAAGGAACAACAAATGATTGTTTCTTTTCCATCAGGAAAAGTCTCTTTTGGTATTTCCTACCCCTCCAGAAATCTAGAATAGTATAAAATGCCTCATATGACTAGTTTCCTCATTTGAGATAATCTACAATTTCATACAAAATGATGGAAAGCTGGAACTAGAGAGGAAAGAAGTTCTGCTCCCCATGGGCAGCTGTCATGCATCTCATGTTAGGAGACTGCTAGAAGGCAAACTGATGAGGAGGTTTTCACATGCTCCACTCTTCTGTCACCAAGGTTGTTGAATCATTAAAACTTGCCTGCTACCTATTTTCTTATTTACACTGCTGTGTTTTGTACCCATCTCCACTTTGCGCTGCATCACCTTTATTGATCCATTTTGTCATTTGCAAAAAAATGTGGCGGGGGGGGGATATGTTACAAAAGTGGTTAAGAACGAGAGCTAGCAACTGAGGTCTGCTTGGATCAGGAGACTGTACAAGACCTCCAGAGGTCCCTTCTAGCATAACTCTTCCTATGATTTTATGAAAGTGCAGAAAACTGTTTCAAAGAATAAGCTCAGGCCAGGACTCCAGACTGAACTTGCTGCAATTTGTTACTTATAATTGGATGGGTGATATTACCATTAGGGCTGTTATTATGCTGCTTTTTTTTTTTTTAATCTTGAAAAATTCATGTGGTTGCTTCTGTCACTGCTGCCCTGTTGTGTGAAGGAGTGAGAAGTAATGGGAAAATGAGAGTAATGGAAAAAAGTCATTGCAACTGTGCCCCCTGCACCCCCATTCTGTAGTCATGCCACGGCATCAAGGTTCATAAGGGAAGGTGTAATCTCAAAGAATTTCTGTAGACCTGTAGGCGTTCAGAAAAACTGAAGTCCTTACTAGTGAACTGGGGTCTCACCGTTCAGGCTTCTTTTATGAGTAAATTAGCAAAACCACAGTGATTTCGGAAGTTTGAGGTCAATACAGCAGATGCCATGTTGTGAAGTCACCACTTTGAGCTGTCTTCCCAATACTAGTTTCACTAATAAAAGATTCTAAATTAATATAATTAGCATTTTAATTAATTAAAATTTATTTTTCAAAATACAGAATACTCAAGAGCTAAGCAAGCCTTTTGTCTTTATCTTATTATGTTTTAAGAATAAGACTGTACTTTATTACATGATTCCTCTAGTAGCTGGGTAACATTTTGTGGGAAGGTCTGTTTCATCAGTATTGAAAGTAAAATATACTTTTCAGTGAACGAGTACAATACTTAATTTTTGTCAGTTTCAGTTTATTAAATATGTGTGCCACAGAGTAAGGTTTCCTCTTTGTTTTTCCCATAAGTCCCTTTGCAGCTTTTTGTGGACTGACTCAGAATTACAAAATTAAATACAGAGCTCTGTTCTTTTGACCTAAAATCTCTGACCTGTGAGATAGCGACATTGTTTCTGCTTGAGGGCCTGTTCAGCTAATTGTTGAGTGATGGCTGTGACACAGCTGGTACGCGCTTTTGTTCCCAAGGTAACTCTCCCATACAAAGTGATTCAGAATCAATCATTTGTTTTATAGGGATACAGCAGGTGTTATGTGCTGCACATGGGGAAAATAGACATTTTTACTGAGAGGGTCGTCCTTTTATTAAAATATCCTTTCATCTCCCTTTGTGATGTAGAAAGAACATTTTCAGTATTACAGCTGAAAGGAACATAATGGTTTCAACAGGAAGGATACTCAGGAATTTCTCCCTTGCTTAACATGATTTCCTTGGGACTAACATGAACCTAAAAAGCTGTAATAAAACTGCAAAGAAATACCTTTTTATTTTCTCTTACCTTCAACAAAATCATACAGCCTTTCCCTGCGCTCCCACACCCAAGAGCATTGGTTCACAATAATAGTCAATAAGCTACTTTATATTTATAACACACAGCAGAGACCATCTTATTTAATACGAATGTTAGGCAGTTAGGACAGAGTAAATCTCCCAGTGAAGTCTGCTGTATTTCTATGCTTCCAGTCAGGGGAGCTGGACTCCATTTATAGCGCTGGAATTATTGCTGGAGAAAGGAAAAAATTCTACACAAACAATTACATATGCCTTCTTGTTCTTGAGAAGTTCTTGAACATCAGAAAAATAAGAGGTAGAATTTGTTCCTCTCACATGGATGAAGAAAGTCTAATTTTTCACGTTTGGACAAGAAACAATTTTAAACACAGACCCTACCCCAGATTATCATGTATCTATCTGAATAAAAACAGAAATAATATCTTCTTCAACACATTGATTTATCTGTAAGGCTGAAACAAGGACATGGTCTTTGAATTGCTCCTCACTTTGTAGCTGTGCAAAACATTCCTTGATTTCCATGAGGTTTTACATGCAGGCAAACCCCACAAAATTTGGCTTATTATTTCTAAGGAAAAATACAAAATTTTGGAGATGGCACAAAAGAAGCATTTCTAAGTTGGGTGAAAAATGAATTATTAAGAACTGTGTGAAGAGTTACTCTTTCAATTATTTTCTAAATATTTTCTGCGTTTTTTTGTTTGTTTGTTTGTTTGGGTTTTTTTTAAGAATATCACAAAAAGTTTCTTCATTTATATTAAATCAGGATTTTTAGCTCAGAGCTGTGAAGAAAATCTGTGATTGAATTTCATGAAATTTACTTTTCTCTTAAAGCTAGCTCCTGTTTAATCCAACCACAAACCAGCATTAGCATAAATTGCTATGAGACAGAGAAGATCCTGTCAGATTAATTTAAAGCTATGGGAAATCCCTTTCAGATTTATTACCATTTTACAAGTTTAAAAATTAGTGATAATTTTTGGCTGCTCTATTACTTGGTAATATTCCCTATCATTTCAATTACTTCCTTGACATTATTTTTTTTTTCTTGAAGGAATGCCTTTGTTTCTTGATGGTTCGTGTAAATGAGTGTGCGGTGGGTTAGCCTTGGCTAACAGCCAAACTCCCACCCAGCCACTCACTCCCCCTACAACAGGACAGGAGGAGAAAATGATGGGAAGAACAGGAATGAGAAAGCTTGTGGGTGGAGATGAAGACAGGGAGCTCACTTACCAATTACCTTTGTGGGCAGACCAGACTCGATTTGGGGAAAATTAGCCTAATTTCTGGCCATTTAAAATACATATTTAACTCCCGATTTGGTAGTGGGAAACAAAAAGACAAATATTAAAACAACCCCTTTCCTCCTCCCTTTCCCAGGCTCAACTTCACTCCTTCAATCCAACTCCTGTCCCCCCAAGTGGTGCAAGGAGATGGGGAATGGGGGCTTGTGATCCGTCCAGGGTGCTTGTGATCCATCCATAACAGTTCCTCTCTGCTGGTCCTTCCTCCCCCCTCACACTTTCCCCCTGCTGCAGCGTGGGTCCTTCCCAGGCTGCAGTCCTTCATGAACTGCTCAAGCATGGGTCCTTCCCATGGGCTGCAGTCCTTCAGGATAAGCCTACTCCCGTGCGGGTCCTTCACAGCCCGCAGCTCCTTCAGGCCCTGTCCACTTGTTGTGGCGTAGGGTCCTCCACGGGCTGCAGTGTGGACATCTCCTCCCGTGTGTTTCTTTCCAGGGGCTGCAGCGAAATCTCTGCCGGGGCGCCTGGAGCACCTCCTCTCCTCCTCCTGCTCTCTCCTGGGTGTCTGCAGGGCTGTTTTTCACACATTTTTTTCCCCTCACTCCTCTCTCTCAGAGCTGCTGCACAATGTTTTTACGCTTGCTTAAATAGGTTTTCCCAGAGGTACCACCAGCATTGCTGCGGGGCTCAGCGGTGCCCTGAGGTGGGGCCGTTGGAGCCGGCTGGAACCGGCTGTGTCCGGTGCGGGGCAGCCCCGGCCGCTCCTCCCCTGCAGCCCCCCGTGGCCAGCACCTGAGCACCTGTGCCCAGTGCAAGGTGTGACCAGTCTGTGCTCAAACATATGCTGCTCTTAGTGACTGCGTTGCGTTCGGCTAAAAAAAGATACTGAATGTCTTGTTTATAATAAAATAAAATCTATTATAATCATTGAAAGCCCCTCAAGATTTGACCAGTTGACCAGTGCGTGCAAATCCAAAAGTCTTTTCTTCCTTCACGTATCAAACTATTCTGCTTCCATTACTCCTGTGCAAGTTCACCTTCACCATATGTCCTTAGAGACGTAGCCAAAACTCATTGGGGTGGGAATCCTGAAGCAGAGGAAGCGTGTTTTTAGCTGATGTCTGGTGTGGCAGCACCCCGGTGGGGGGCAGCAGTGGGGGGCAGAAGCTGCACAGATCCCAAAGACTGCTGCCCTCACCTCTGCCGCTCTCGCGAGATAGACCTTGCAGTAGGCTGGGTTTTACTAAGATGGCCTGTAGTAGCATATCACATCAGGTGGATAATACGGTCCTCAGTCTGTTTTACACACAAGTTACTGGACCTTTTGGCTCACTAAGAAGCTAATATTAAAAGCCTTGCAATTCAGAATTCGGTTTCTTTGATAATAATCTCATTTTAAGATAGAGGGTCTGTAATTGTAATTCAGCACTTGCAGTTCTTGTATTTCCTTATCTAGAATAAAAGTTTATTACATCTTTTGTTTTTATTCATTTAAGTGAAAGTCCTGAATATAAAAGCAAACAAAATTTTGCATTCGATGGGATCAAAACGCTATCTGGAGGTGACACGTCTTTCAAGGTTAGGTTTACAAAATGTACTTGCAGGATATTTAAAAAAACAACCAGGATATGTAAAAAAAACCAACCACCCTGATGTAAGATGGGACTCAGTTATTGTTAGGGTTAAGGAATGCTAGCATCTAACAATCATTTAAGGCAATAGATAGACTCATATTGGTTTCAATTAGCACAACTAGCAAGGCCCTGAAGATTCAGAACAGAAAAGTCTATTGCTCCGAAATACCCACGACCTAAGACGCCACAGCTCATCCTAGCGAAGACAAGGGGAGGACCAGTGCCTCGGAGAGCGCAGATGCGAGGCTATTTAGTCCTACACACTCTGCTATCAGGCCCGTGGCTATAACCGCCAGTAATACTACAGGAGACTCGATTCATGTGCATTCGAGGGTTAAATCTGAAGCACTTACACGTTGAAGAAGATGCTGAGCTTACTTTTTATTGGTACGCACCAAAATGAAGAAGCTCACCTACAGGCTGCATAGCAAACAAACGCCAGAGATTTAGGGGAGCAAGGCGTTGCTTAATAACAGTTCTCCTAAGAGTGAAGTTCTTGATATTTGACATTGCTGTTTAGTTTAGCTGTTTCCTGTGTATCAACTCCAACCAATGGTATAGCAGAATTAATGTATGCATTTATATATTAATTGCTATATGAAGTATTACTAATCAGTAATATTAAGTATCATTATTAATAATTAGCTTACTATTAAAATAAATTTGTGTGTACATATAAAAGTACATTGGTTTTGTAGTAAAAATCTTTCTGTAGTTACTTATCTAAGACTCTCATATTATTCTATTGACATAGGCACTGTCATTTTTTGTGAAAGCCCTAGCCTTTTGCAAAAAACTACCTTAAAACAAAAGATTAAAGCATCTAACTTCTCATCCATTCCAGATAGATTTGTATATTCAGTTCTTTTTGTCAATCTCAATCTTGCCTCAGTCGCTTAGAGGCTGTCTTGTGTTAGAATTAAATAATTATTTTCTAGGCTTTTCTTGTAATGGTATATGTATGATTCTGACTACATTCCAGTTATGCTGAAGAGATCTAAAGATGCATTGTATCTATCTTTTGAACTATTAGAACATGAAGTACAGGCAAATCAAAGAGACAGGTGAAGTGAAATTCAGTAAAGAAATGTGTTTGTATTACGTCAACAGTCTCAGTAGAAAAACTAAACATTTTTTTTATTGACAAAAGTAAGTGTTGACTGTTTTTTACCCCTCTTGCCCTTACAGGGCTTGTAATGTTAAGATTAAGCCTCCGATTCTGCAAAACCCCTGTGTGAATTAAGTATATCAGTAATCAAATCAGAACTGTCAAGTTCAGTCTACATTCTGAGCATCAACGCTATTTATTTCTTTCAAAACAACCCTGTCAGTACAGACTGGCTGAAAACCATAGGGCTGCACACATTATGGATGGCTTAAATAAGCCTGCAGAGGTGTTATTACATAAATGAGGCCCAGCTCAGATGGAACTCCTATTGACTTAGGTCTATGACAACGGAAGTTAAAGCCCGTCACCACTATGTTTCTTCCCAAATGCACAAAGCAAGCCAAGTTTTAAAAATAACTAATGTACAATTTTGAGTGCATTTTTATAGATCTTTATTTCCTAGTTCTTTAAAAGGACAACATTTTAATATAATTTACAAGTTCTAGAACATATTGACTGTTGCAAGTTGGATTTTTATAGAGGAAGAAACAATTCCAGCTGTACAGAAGCATTGATACTGGCATTATAATCTCCTGAGAATCCCCAGTATAAGGGACAAATTTTCTCAATATGGCACTCACAAGAAACATCAATCCTTTCACTCTCTTGATGGTTTTAAATGTCTTATTTTGTGCTGCCTTTTGTATCACAAATATGTATCATTACATGTAGGCCCTATTATTTGTTTCCACATCCAATTCTTTCATCTCATGTGCTTATTTGCTGTCTTCATAATTTCTAGTAAATCTCACCTGCCTTGGCTTTGCATATGGTATGGCAAGTGCCAGCAATTGCACGTATTTCTTCATCTCTTCTTCCCTCTGCCTCTGACCTTCTTTACTGATGTTGACAGGATGCATGTATGTATTTTTAAAATCACTTTAAAAAAAAAGAAATATTCTCAGAGAAAATGTTCTATTCGCAAATATTTATGTTCTTTAAAAATTCTATTTTCACTCCTTCCTAGAAGAGAACCACAAAGTCAAAGCCTTCTATTAGACATAGTAATAAATGAACTGTAACACTACATGTTTCAGACATCATATATGTACATATTAGTTACTGCAAGCTGTAAAAGTATTATTCCTCGACATAAGACAGTGGCCTCAAGCAATTGCTGCTCATGGGCAAGTAATTTGAGTCTTAGCGGAGTTTTTTTGTTTTTTTTTTTCATTAACAAAAAGTATTTTTTTTAATAAATCTGATGAAAATCGAAATGTGAGCAATTTTCTGTGGTGTGTTAAATTTTTTTTAAAGATTGATGACCAGATATGCAAATGGACATGGATGGCTAAAGAAAGTAGGAACAGAACCAACAAATAAATGCATGTCTGTCTGATCAGCTATGTGGAAATTAAAATGCCATCGCCCTATGCAATATCAGTTGCATTTTATTATTTTGATCAAGCTATCACTACATCACCAGATTGAAGGAGAAATTACAGTATCTTCAATTAAATTGAATCTTCGCATATGCCTACTGAAAAGACTGCTCCTTTTTTCTTCTCTTCTTTCAGTGCTTCTGGCCTCGTGTATATATCCTTACCCTTTAATAGGGTCATTAAAAAAAAATAATAAACATCCATGAATTTGGCTTTCAAGACAGCCAGACTTATTAATTTCATTAGGTTCTTTAGCAAAGGCTGCACAGCCCCCATAACTTCGCTGTCTTTTTTTACTTACTCTTACCAATGATATCTGCAATATATTTTGTTGCAGCTTGCGGCAGTTCAGTGGAATGGGGGCCATATCAGGATTATCCAGGTATCTCAGCCTTAGACTGAATAGGATGTTCAGTCAAAACTCTTCAAAGCTAGACATTAACTCAGCGCACTGTCCCGCAGACAGGATGCAGTCATTTGAGCTTGTCACTGTCAAGGCACTTTGCATCTCAACACAGCTAAAAAAGAGGGCTTAGCTAAAAGGCAGAGAATTAGGGATGGCTAAAAAAATTAATAATTTTTTATTTCTAGATTTGAAAAATAGACTTTCCCCAATGTGGCTCCAAAACAAACAGCTAAGTTCTTGCTTGGGCCTTCGTTTTACCTTTATCTCTTTTCCTGTTCTCCTTGTCTTTGTTTAACAAAAACCCCAAGCAAATCAATGCATTGATTTTTTGCAAAAGACTAAGTTTCTACCTGATGTTTCAGATGCTTTTGAACTGAGAACTGTAGTACTTGATATTTTTTTCTTTAGTTTTTCATGTAAATAAATCATAGCATTCTCTGGTAGTATTAACTGTAAGGGAAAGTAAGCATATCCTTACCTTGCAATGACATCAGCCAGTAATCACAGTACTCGTGGGTTCATCAGATCAGGTCACATGGACTTGTGTCTGTCCAGTTTGTTTAAATATTCGCTAACTTGATAACTCAAATGACGGTTATGTCTTTCTTGCTCTAGTCTTTCCCACTGCTCTTGGGGGCCTGGTGTTCCTGAAGGCTGGTCTCACCAGTAAAATCTGAGGCAAGATGCATTGAGTACATTGTTCTTTTCTGTGTCCCCTGACTTGCCCCACACAGCACTGGGCCCTATTTTCCCTAGTCATCTGTTTGTTGATGATACATCAGTAGAAGTCCTTCATGTCCCTTGCTAGATTCAACTATAGATGGGCTTTGGCTTTCCTAACCCCACCCTTGTGGGCTCAGAAGGTGTCTCTCTATTCCTCCTGGGTGACCTGTCCCTGCTTCCACCTCTTGCACACTACCTTTTTGTATCTGATTTTAGCCAGGAGCTCCTTGTACTATGTCCTTGTTTTAGTCAGAAGCTCCATGCAAGCCACTGACTACTTTTGCTTGAATTCCTGCATGTCAGGATGAACTATTCTTGAGCTTGAAGCCCAGGGTTGTGATCCTGCAATTTGTCTTGTTCCCTCCTCTCAGGATCCTGAACTCCACCATCTCATGGTCATGGCAGCTAAGGCTGTCCCTGACCTTCAAATCCACAAGAAGATTGTGGAGCTTGATAGGTTCAGGGTACTCCTCCTGGGCAAGAGAAAGACTTAAATGCTGGTACAAATGGCCAGTATACAACAAAAGGCCTAAGGTGTTTTGCAATTATTGTAAAATCACTTTCTTCCTTCTTTATCAATCTCGAGATATTATCACTCTTAGGACACACTAAGTAGGTATAATCTTCAAGAAGATTAAGATAAGTCATCTTTCTTGCAGCCAAGTGTTCTGGCTGCATTATTAAAACTGACATAATTTTCACTTATACGCTTGCTGTAAGATGTGCTTTTATTTTGATTTTCATTGTGTTGATATTGTTAATAAAAGCTACATTTTTCATTCTCACTTATTTGTGTTTATTTCACTGGAGTTCAGAGTTTAGCTTAAGACTTCTTACTATTGCATTAAGAATGTCATGCCCCACAAGATACAATGCCCAGTTCTATTATAAAACCATTGTGCCAAATCCAATTAACAAAGATTTTTTGATGAATTAACCTTGTCATGGCAGAATATACACTGCACCTGCTGTTCTGCTTTAGCGCCAGACTTTGGCCCTCCTACAGTTAAGTCCTAGGCTGTTTTGCTGATCCCTTTCAGCTCACTTTTTCCTCCTTGTGTTCAGACGTCACTACCTCCAGATGTCCAAGATTTCTCTGTCTCATTTATATGTATGATTTGCCTCTTCAGTTTGTTCTTTCATCATTCTCAGTACTCTCTTGTTGCAGAACTCTGCAGCAGATGTTTGATTTTTCCCTTGTACCTTGCTTTACCTCCAAGGAGCCTTGCAAATGTTGCTGGTCCAGACAGGAGAGAATGATCACTGGAGCCCATGAATGACTGAAACAGAAGGTTATTTAACAATCTAGCTGGGGAAAGAGCATTAACAATTTTCATTTTCATGCTTAAGTGATCTGATCCCCAGGGTAGCATAAATCCCCATTCTGGGGAACTGAAAAGCAGTGTTCTGATATGGTGCTGATTCACACGTTCCCTCCATTTCTGGCAGCTACCTGTGAAGAAAAAGCACAGGAGAAGGAAAGAGTTTGCCTTTGCTGCATCTCCCTCACTGCCTGGAGGGACACAGTGCGACAGTATGAGGAACATAGAGTGTGAACCAGTGCCAGGGTAAATTTAAGAAGTCCATAATGGCCTTCAGGCAGGCTAGAGACCTGAATCGCAGATCTGGCATAACTTGTCGTGGCTGACCCTACTCTGCTAATCTCACCAAATACTTTTTTGTGACATTGTTTCCTGTCTTTGGGTACTAAAGGCCTACAACACCTCCTATCCTCCTCAGTCACCATTGTCCTTGGCCAGAATCCTGGCCTACAGCATCAAAGGCTGCCTCTTTGGGGGCCATTCCTGGGTGATCTGCTTTTGACGCAGGAGGAGTCACAGCTCTCTGGCTCCACCACCAGCACTAGTGGCATCCGCCTTGACAACAGAGACAAGTATAAGAAGTATCCTTTTCCCTCTTGCTGATAAGGGCGGGAAGAGGAGAAAACTTGGACTCAGTTCTGGGATCATATGCTTCATGATACTGGGCAGCCAACACAGTGGTTTGAAGTGTGGACCATCTGTCATCTCTTCAGATGACAACCTGCCACGAAAACAAATCAAAGCATCAGTAGCTGGAGAGTAGGTTTGCACGGCCAGCATCCATGTCAGATGGACTGCTGTCTTTCAAGTACCAGGAACATGACTGCAGCTAACACAGCAGAGCCCACATGTCTCCTGTCAAAGATCAGCTCTGGCAAAACATTCACCTGGTGTTCACAGCTCCCAGCTCCTCCTCCTGCTCCCAATATGGCAGTCCCTCCATATCCAGCCACCCATACTAGTTGGCCCAGACCAACCTGGGCAGAGTCCAATGGGTCCCTGACATGCAAGGGAGGTGTACGTACAGGGTTAACGCCTGACCCTTAGGTTTGGTGGCACCTCCTTTCTACCTAGGAAAGGAAAAAGGAAATATGGCCTTAGAGTGCAGGGAGAAGAAACCTCTTTCAGCAATGACTAGGATCGGAAAACCATTCTCCAGGATTTTGGGCTTCTTTTGGAGCATGGCATAGAGTCCAGACTCTCCACCAGGATGAGATGTACTTCTCCTGCAGGAGGAACTCTGGTGTGGGTGCCCTAGGAAGGGCAGCCTGTGGTGATCACAGCAACCTTTGCTGGCCCACTCCTGGGTCTGGCCAGACAGCAGCATTGCACGAGCACACCCACAGCAAATGGGTACAATCTTCTCCCATTTCGAAGACACCCTCTATTCCTGCACCTGAGTTATAAGCATTCCTTTCCTGCTCCCAAGAAATCTGCCTGACAGCAGAGCCCTGGACAAGATCCACCAGGTATGCCGCAAAATGGTGGGGCAGCACAGGCTGTGGCGTCTGCTCAGCGACCACAGACCGCCACTGACAAGCAGCTGGAAGACAGAGCTGCTCAAGAACTGAGGTGGACACCATATGGTGAAGTGGAAGGGGAGCCATTCCTAGAGCTGAGGGAGGCAGACTCCTCAACTGAGGAGTCCTCAAAAGACTGAGGAACTTGCAGCGGGGTCGTGGCTAACATTGGGTGTGGGCGAGCAGCTATTGTCATGAACACTGCTTCACCCAAGTGGCACCATGCAAATCCAGCAGCATTTGTTGCTTTCCAGTGAACCTCTTTGAGGTCAGAATGAGTGATACCCCATCCTCCTCCAGGGAAGGGAAGTAGAATCATTTGGGTGCTGTGTCTACCAAGCTTGATCTTTTTTGGAAGATGCACATACCCAATCAAATTGTTCCTTAATAGTACCGTGCATGCACTGAGAGGGGGTGTGGGACCCTTTTGTATGACATAACTAGTTGCTATGCAGCTGTATGCCTCTGCAGCTATTGCTTTTACTGCTGCAGTTGCTATAGGAGACTATCAGATGAAGTGATGAAAGATTTCTCCCCTCACTCACCATGGCATATTGCCCGGCTTTGTGTATACTGCATACCAAGCATCTGATCCTAGCAAAAACCTATCCCTGCTTTCTTCCTTCTCCCCTGCTGGAAACCATGGAAACCAAGCTGACTTGATTCTGGCATGGACAAAGAATAGAGGGGTGGCCCAGAGATGAGGCCCTTGTCAGCTCCACTGAGCTAACCCCATTCTTTGCCAGGAATGCTCTCACAACGCAGCCTATAGGAAAGAGTTAAGGCTTTATTTAATCACAGCTGCAACTTGATTATACTAGTATTCTAATTTAGGATACCATTTGAGAATATTATTTGGTACGTTACTTACTTCTATATACTCACTGTCATCACATCAGGTATCCCCAGCCACCAGGGAGTAATATGTGGACTAAGATGACTCAGATCCATTGCACTCCTTGAAATTTTCAAGGCAATGTTTGTTTTTTAAATACCCAGATGTTGGGCTGAGCCACATATACATCTCCTGGTTGGTCCATTAGTTGGCCAGGGGGTTGCAAGGCTGGTACTTTCTGACTGATGGAATGATTTGTTGAGCTGAAACATTTTCAGGGTTGCAGATAGGCACACACAATTAGCTTTCCTGGCTGAAATGAGGGCCCTCCATCTCCCCGGTCAAGAATAAACTAGTTTTGTGGCTTTGCATGCAATTACTGGCATTCAAGTGAATAGTGCAACTCCCTCCCTTACATGCACTCTGTGCGAGAGGTCAGTGAGTGGTCACAGACCTCTGTGGCATCCTCAGTCTCTTTTTCCCCTTCCAGCACATTGGGTCAAGGAGAGGCCTAGCTGAAAAATGGGACCCTAGAAAGGAGCCACTGGATTCCAGCCTGGGTTGCCAATGACCCAAGGCTCTGTATTATCATCTAATCTGAGTATCTGTTGTAGTTTATCAAAGAACTGGGGATCTATGTTGAGCTACACCAGAACATGGGCTGCAATCTTGATCTTGTGTACGCCCAATCTTAAACATTTATCATTTTTCATGGTTGCCCATCCACGTGCAGCTTATCTCTCCCAGCTGCTGAGCTAACTCTCTTTAGGTGGCAAGAGATACAACAGCCGGTACCTGAATCTTTCCCCAAACCCTCATTCCCATGGGAGATGTTCACAAAGAGAGACAATGGTTACCATCTCCTTGGTGCACATAGCCCTCTGTTGTCCTTTGAATGTAATGAGAACTAAGGGGATCTCTTCCCTTGAGCTGACATTCCAGGAAGGAAGAAAAAGAGGTGTTTCTCTACTACAATGCTAGGGCTGTGTTTGATGTGGCCTTAGGTGAAGTATAAACATGGAAGAGAGGATGCAGTATCAAGGTCAGCTGGAATAGGACTGAGAGACTGCCAGAGTGAAGATGACAGACTGGCATGGCGTTGTCCATACTGCCTACTGGGATTGTTCCCACATCCAGACCATGCCCAGGCATAGCTGACAAGTGTGCCAGTTGGATCGGCTAAACACCTGTCACAGGGGCTTATTAAATGTTAACCAGCCTGGAGAATCCTGTATCACTACTAGGTTATGTGCTCGGCACTGTTTAATTCATGTTATGTCAATACACATAACCCTAGAGTCCATGGACTATGTTAACACTCTGGCCAGAAGATTACAAAAGAGACAGTAGAGTGGTTCTACTAAGCAAATAAATTTTCATGCAGAGACAGAATGAAAATGCTGTACAATTATCCTACATAATACAAATAGAGTGACTTCATAAATGGTATAAAAATGCTTGCACCATTGAAGCAAAACCACATAGCAGCAGTGTCCTGTTCTTGGTCACAGTAATCCTAGATGCAAGAAACAATTATTTTTTGGAAAAGGAGGTGGATAAGGGCATGTCAAAGGGCAGCAATGGCTGGCTGCTCCCTAAAGGACAGAGAGCCAAGAATCAAGAGCAATCTAGAGCAATCAAGAGCACAGTTGGCAGGGCAAGGGTCTCACCAGCCAGAGCCCAGTCCCACAGTACCTAAGCAAGGCAAGCAGAGTAGGCCCAGTGACAGTGGCCAGGTTCAACCAAGGGTCCAGATCCTCAGGCGAGTCCATGGTGATTAGACAGGTCCCAGGTCAAGCCAGGAGGTTAGTCTGCAGGACTGGGTCTGGATCAATGGGGGCTAGGGCTGAACTAGAGACCAACACTCCAATGACTTAGCTCAGGCAGGGAATGAACATCCAGGGCTGAGCTTAAACAGAGCTCCTGTGCCTTGGGGCAGGGTGATTAGGTGGAGGTCTCAGGTAGCACTGGGTCAGGGCTGTTGAGGCTTATTAGTACTCCCAGAACCGAGACAAGGCAGACTGTGCCTGGACAGCAAGTACACAAGCAGAGAGCAGGCAGAAACCACAGAGTCTGCACAAAGACAGAGTCATTCGCAGTCAAAAGGACTTCAAAAAGAGAACAAAGATTTACAGAAGAAACAGCAGCAAGATTTCCCTGTGGAAAGTGGTCAAAAGATAGTATGGGAAAGGAATATTACATTGAACGCTGACAAGTGTTTCTACCAGTGAATTAAATGTGGCTGGTAATATTCCCAGGCACTGAGGCCAACTGGAATGGGATGGCCTGTGTCTATGCTTGTAAGCTGCCTTGGCTTTTAAGTATCAAACCACTTCCAGCTCAGGAAAATCCCCACGCAGGATATAGAAGGCAGGACAGTACTCTGGGCATCTTTGGAGCTTTGGCTACCTAGCAGGGGGAGAGCTACTTTTCCTGTCCCAAAGGTGTTAAGAAAGTAGTTGGCAGGTAGGACACTAGCCAGTAAATGCGTAATACAAAAAGATGTTTGGATCTCCTGTCCAGGAGAGTGCCTGTCCACCGGAGTGAATTAGCATTCTGTGTTTCAGAAGTGGGACACATCATGAGTTGTGGGAGCAGTTAGAGCTCTTTCTCACTCTGCCTGAGCTCTCGCAAAAGCCTCCGCAGCATGCGTGCTAACAAATTCTGAGCTATCATGGGCTGACAGCAGAGTTCATTCTGGGACATCCTCAGCCTCAATTTTGTTACTATCCAAGCTGAGTCTTTGGGCTGCGGACTGCTACCCAGCCAGGCTGTGATTGCTTTCTTGCCAAGGAGAGACCTCCAAACCTGAGAACAGATCACAGAAAACACAGAATAATTTTTCACTTTTCCGAGGCTACTTAGGATTTTCCATATCTACGTCATCCCCTTCTGTTATCTGTTTTTTTCAGGCTGAAAAATTCCACATAATTTCTGCTCAGTAGAAGCCAATAGACTCTGATCACTCTTGTTTCTTCCTCTGTACGTTTAAGTTATGACTCATCTTTTTGAGACTGTGCAGTCAAAACCGTATACAGTATTCTGGGATGGACTGGATTTGCACAGCAGAATAATGCTTTTGGTTTTGTTCTCTAATTCCTAATTTACTTTTTTTTTGTCTTCCTTGAGCATTAGTGTTCACCAAGAATGATTGCCAATAGCTCCAAGATTCCTTTCAGGAGTAGCAATAGCTCGGAATTATACATGGGAGTCAGGGTTGTTTCCTGCTGCCTTTCCTGCAGCTTTGTGATTAGTAACATTGAACTTCTTCTGCCATTTTATCACGCAGTCATTTCAAATTCTAAGATCTTTTTCAAATCTTTGTGATCAGCTTTAGTTTTGTGTACTTTGAATAATTCTGACTTCTCATTATTCAACAGCTTTTCTAGATAGTTCACGAATATATTGAGCATGCATCCCAGAGTATATTCTTGTTAATACAGGAGATCTGTTGTGAGAACGAGCCATTTAGCCTCATCCTTTCTTTTCTCTCTTTTAATGAGCAATTTATTTTTTTTTTGTGAGAGCATTTTTGATGAGACACCTTGACTGGATATTTTTTTTAAAATCCAGTTTTATTTTAAAATTTTTAAAATACTTATCCACTTCCTTGTTCACTGCCTAAAAAAAAAGATCATCAATTTGTGAGGGACAACTTCTCTCTACAAAAACTGTGTTGACTTTTGCTTGTTTAATCATTAATCATAGATCTATTCATTCATTCTTTCATTACCCTTTCACTCAATTTTCTTTGCATGAAAGACAGACTTCCTGGTTTGTAGCGCCTAGGAGCACTTTTCAAAATTTTGCATGACATTTACCACTTTCTATTTCTCTGGTAGCAAAGTAGATTTAAGCAATAGATTACACACCACACTTCGCTGTTTGGCAATCTGTTTTACAATCTGGCCACAACCCACTGATTCTGAAAATTTTTTACTATTTTTCACTCTTTTTTGTATTTTCTAAGATGTTTGTCTTTCCTCATTTTTCCAAGGGAAAATGTATTTGGGTTCCCAGTTTCTAAAGCCCTTTGTGGTTGTTGAAAGTTATAAAGAAATGTTATGAAGAATGGCCATGAAAATTCACGGTTCATAAAAATCTACACGTGTGAAGAGCATTCCAGGAAGAGTTCGATCCACCTCTTCCATTTAGTTTTGTTTTGATCCACGTTGTATGTAACCCTTCTACCAGCTATTGATGGTAACCAAAAGAGCTGGGTTCAATACACAATGAATGATATTAGGTAGTCTGTCCCTTTCCAAGCAGAATTTTTAAAACTAAGACATGGCTTTTCTGTCAGAGCTTTCTCCAAAATTCCAGTTAGTTTTTTAAACTTCATATTGTATTGTATTGTACCCTTTAAATATATAGATATAGTGATAGAGTAACATATATATATAAGGGTAGAGTGTATATATAGAGAGAAAGATATATCTCTAAATATATAGATAACCAATCAGGAAACTAGTTTTGGTATAATGCTAACAAAGTGTTCCTCCCTGCTTTTTGGTTATGATGTCTGCTATATAAAAAAGTGATCCGTTAACAAAAGGGTTACAACAAGATCTCTTGATCCTTGAAAAGGTCTGTCTGGAAAAAAATGGAGACATACTGTAAACTTCCATTAATCTAGATCACACAGGTCTAATCAAATTACTGTATATATGGGCTTCTGATTAAAGCTAATGTAAACACAGCAGTTTCAACCATGTGTCTTCCGTTACCCATGCTATTAGAGGAGCACAACTTTTACAAATTTACTACTTCCTAGGATACAAGAGCAGCCTACTTGGGGATTTTTTGAGACATCTAGGTGAGTCCACTATTATGAAGTGCTCTTTCAAAGATGATACGGAGGACTTTACAGGGAAGTTTTCACTAACTCCATCACAGCATTGCAAATGTCTCTTTTGAACACAGAATGTGCATACTTGAAAAGTGATTTAGTCTTTGGTATTACGGTCATTCTTCGGAAAGTTTGAACTCCTTCACTAAAACCACATAGTTTGATCATATTGTCATGCTGATCACTTTGTGTTTGGTTTGTCTTTTAGGTCAACAACAGTATACAGGATTCTATAAAACACTCATTGCAAAAAATGCTTAATTGATATGAAAATTCAGTAGGTTTTCTAGGACAACTATACAGACTGTTTTTTTCCTGGTCATAGACTCATAGTAGGATTTGGGTTTGAAGGGACATCCTGAAGTCATTTAGTTCAATGCCCCAGTTGAAATCAGGGGCATTGAACTTCTAAGTTAATCAGTTTGTTTAGGGCCTGGGACATGTCCTATTTTTTTCCCTGACAGAGAATTCTGAGGGATTTTTAATATTTATAGCCTGGGACTAGAATTTTAAAATGGCCCAGAAATAGCAGGTTGAGACAGCTAAGAAAAGTGACTTTTATTGCCAAAAGGAGTGCAGCAACAGGTACTGGTAACCCACAGGAAAGAATCCAAGAGGGTGCGATCAATTCAAACACAGTCAGGAATGCAATTTTAAAATATTTGCATGTAAATGCAAAGAAACTGGACACGGAGCCAGAAAGGCCTAGGTGAGATGGAGCTTGAAGGTAAGAGGATTGTATGGGAAAGGTAGGTAGGAGCAGGGAGAGGAATTGCATAGGGATTAGTATGGGGAGTATCATCTGACTTGATGAAAAGGATGTAATTACAAGATGGGGGCTTGTGGACGGGAGTTGCTTTCAGATAAGAAGGCTTGAGGAGCATGGATTCTGTTTGAGGAGTTTGTGGATGCTCAGAAGCAGGTAAAGTTAAAGGACTTCAAGCTCTGACAGCCAAATGAGACACAAAGGTTCCCAAGTAGGAGTTTTAGGAACATCCCTGCACCCTAGCTGAAGCCCTGAGAGTATTTTTGGGTGTACTCCATCTTTCCCTGCCCTGTGTTTGGCATATCTGACATAAGA